>CM055822.1:4864916-4921199 GCA_029582265.1 Zoroaster sp. YZ-2022
GTTAAATGCAAGAAGAGCACTGACAGACACTGAAACAAGGTATATGCATCCATTGAAAAAGAGATGCTGGCAGCAGTCTTGCGTGTTGGATTTTTTCATCAATACACCTTGGAAGATTCACCCAGTGTGATCAGCGATCATGTCAGCCACTTGAAAATGATAACCAAGAAAACCCTAGTAAAGGCCAGTAGTGGCTGTGTATGTGGCGCACTGACCTGCTTTGTGGGAGGTGGTTAGTGCAGCAGTTTGTGTGTGTAGTCAGCCCAGTTGGCGCAGAGGAATTCTGCACAAACTGCACAAGGCCAAAACCACCTCCCATGAAAGTGCAGGTCGGATTGATACTACACATTTTACCAAAAAAGGGTATGTAAATGCTGCGCGTGGACCTCCAAGCCACAAAAAACTGCACACACAAATACTTACTCCCTCCTCACAAAATACTGACGTCATTTCGGCCAAGTAAAAAAATTGTGTTACCACTGCTCCACCTCCACAGTAAAAGTCAGTTTGTCTGCAGTGATTTTGTGCAGTTGGTTTAATGGCAATGCAAATTCAACACACCACCTCTCCACACAAAATACTCGTATATATTCACATATACATATACACACATATACACATATACTATATATATATATATATATATATATAAATATATATATATATATATATATATATATATATATATATATATATATATATATATATATATATATATATATATATATATATATATATATAGCGCGCGCGTGACCCTCTCCACACAAAACCTGTATATATATATATATGTTACCACTGCTCCACCTCCACAGTGTGTGCAGTTTGTCTGGCAGTGATTTTGTGCAGTTTGTAATGGCAATGCACCACAATGCACCACCGCTGCGCCACAACGCAAGGTCCATTGCTGTATACATGATTGAAACTTTTCATGTTGATACACACGTCCTGGGCGCGCGCGTCCTATAATCCGGTCAATAATCCTCAATCCCACCTCTGCTCGGGAACCACAAAGGGGAATGACGGCTGCACAAAATACGGGTTGAGACACGTTCCGGGCGCGCGTGACCTCACACAATAAAACTGGTACACACAAAACTACTCTTCTCCACCACACACAAAACACAACTGGACAAACCTAAAGCGGCATGAAAAGAAACATGCACACGACCTTGTGGCGTCTGTGTTTTAATAGTAGCAGTTTGTCTATTGGTAAGAGGATAAGTGATGCATAATGTCCCCGTAAAACAATTTTTTTTAAATCTTACTTTTAACAGTAACGTTAACATTGGTAACGTTAATTCTAGAAATTATTTTAATCTGACATAAAATAATTTGTTTATTTATACAGAATTTTCTTTCGTCCTAGCTTTTCATTTTTTATTTTTTTTATTTCAAATTCTAATAACTAAATTGGTATACATTTTATAAGCTACTCAATCCAAATTTATGTAATTTAAAACATGTTTTGTGAGAATTAAAATAAAGTCAATTACTCATTTACTCATTTCTGCTGCTCATTTACTCATTTACTCATTTCGCTTTACTTTATTTACTCATTTACTCATTTACCATTTACTACATTATGATTTTGCTCACTTTGTGGTTTTTGTAATAATGTGGTCGTGGTTATGTATGTGGTTTGACATAAACGACTGTCTCTATAACCAAACCAAAAAGTGGTATAATATGCGTGGATTGGCCAAATGAGGTTTTATTTTTATTTTTTTATTTATATTCCTTAAGTGGAAGTAGAAAGGGAGGGACAACCAACGTACGAAGACAGACAAAGAACGAGATCTGTACATGAAGCTATTCTACATGATTTGTTAAATTTAAATTTTTAACACCAACAGCAATCTTGAGCATCAACATATTTACAGATGGTTTTATATTGGTTTTAAATTGGAAAACATTTGATAAACTGAAAACATTAAGTTATTATTATTATTTTAAATTCTAAGAAATTCGGGCTTTTAGAACATATTTTGGTATTTGTTAAAATTTACCATTTTAACACTAACAACAATCTTTGACATCAATATATTAACAGATGGTTTTTATATTGGTTTTAAAATTGAAAACATTACATTATTATTATTATTGTTATTATTATTATTATTTTAAATTTAACAAATTGGGGCTTTTAGGAACATTTTGTATTTGTTAAATTTTAAATTTTTAACACTAACAGCAATCTTTGACATCAATATATTAACAGATGGTTTTTATATTGGTTTTAAAATTGAAAACATTAAGTATTATTATTATTGTTATTTTAAATTTAACAAATTGGGGCTTTTAGAACATTTTGGTATTTGTTAAATTTAATGTTAACACCAACAGCAATCTTTGACATCAATATATTTACAGATGGTTTTTATATTGATTTTAAATTGGAAAACATTTGATAAACTGAAAACATTAATTATTATTATTGTTATTTTTAAATTCTAACAAATTTGGGGCTTTTTAGAACATTTTGGGCTAGACCGAACACTGGAATTTGTTGAACTCACGCAAGCGTAACCTATTGATGATACTGCAATAACTGGTGCATTACTTCCTTCACACAAACACACACAAAATAAGGTGGGTGTGCAGTTTGTATGGTGAGAGAAAAGTGCGCAAGCATATTGATGATTTCGGGCAAGGGCTTTTAGAACATTTTGGCTAGACTGAACACTGGGAATTTGCTTGAACTCACGCAACCGTAACCTATTGATGATACTGCATTAACTGAAAGCACTACTTCCTTCCACACAAACAACACAAAATAAAGGTGGGTGCAGTTTGTATGGTGAGGAGAAAAAGCGCAGCATACTGATGATTTCCCGCAAGTTGTTGAGATACGTCTGGCTTGAATTGAACTCGTGAAATACAAATATTGGTTTAAATAATTAATCCATCAGTCCGTTAAGGTATAGGTTATTCTAACAAAGCCTTGAAACTTGTTGAAAAAAAAAATTGATCATCGAATACATCTGTTTTAATACGGGGAAAGTGTATTCTGATAAAATCGTTCACGTTGACGTCGTTCTTGTTGATATCGGAAGTGGAAAAAGTCCCAATCTTGCTCATGGTGGATTCCCCGACATCGATGTAACAAGAAGTAGATGGAATATTGACCGCAGACAGCAGACAGGTCCCCGTAGGCGTTGATGATTATATTGAGTTTTTTCCGCGTTGTTCTGGAGAAAATTTTGAACCTGGGTAACTGCGGTGGTAATCCGTAGGAATCAAAATACTTCCAACACCATCTCTCGTGAAGTATATTCCTACCCAATGTTGTCCTGGTTTCGTAATTAGGTCTGTGTTCACCACAAAGGCACCCGGACGAGAGATAACTTGCTTGGGAAGTTTATCGCGGCGAACACCCTCTGAAAAATGTTTTGTGTAACGGTCTCTATTTAAAATAGTGCACTTCCGAGCTGTCCATGGTCTGTGCGTGCCCTTCAACTGGCGTAGTCGAATATGATGTTTCGAGCCTGATCTATTTCCCAAAATGTTGTTAAATTCCCGCGTAGATGATCACGTTGGCAGTTTCCTGTAGCGGAGAGGCAAAGTGCATTTCCAACCGTAGGTTCGTGTTTGACAAGGTTAAAGTGTCCACCAGAAGACAGGTCAGGGGTGAGATCAAAAGCGTACAGTGCATAGCCCTTTGGCGAAATCCACCGACTGATGTCATTGCCTTCATTCTGGTACACATTTATCTGTTCCCGAGAAGAGGTGTTGTATGCTCTGATGTAATTATTGGACGCATCGGAAAAGTTCGGTTTGAGGGAGTATACGGAATCTGATCTCCATCTAGGTACACCGTCAAAAGTTTGCGTTCAGATGCTGAAAGTTGGGTTCTTCGAGTAGTGTCCGTTGAACGTTACATTACTCACGCAGCCTATTACAATGCGTGTCGGAAGTTGTCCGAGAAAAGCGTAATCCTGAGTGAGTGTCAAGTTGCCTTTTGGGGTACAGAGATCATTTTGCAAAGGACGCGTTTGATGGACACTTTGCAGTTCCCCTTTTCTAATGCTTTGGCATGACCCAGCATGACCGCGGAGCCACTTTTACTTTTCTGACAAACATGGACGCGGCTTGAATCATTACCTTATAGGTAGGGTTGACCCGAAGCCATCAGGCAAAGCATCGCTACTGCGTATAAGTTTGAGTCTAAGATCCACCCGTTTAGCATGTGTCTGTCTTGGAAGAAAATGTCACTGTGTATGGGACCAATCATATCCACCACGCGGCTTCCTTTGATGTATTGATAGCGGGCCTTGAGTCCCTTGTTGACAGCGTCGTCTGCCGCTAGATCAGTGGTATCCATTTGTCCAGCTGTATCTTTGTAGAACAATGAAGAGGAAAGTTGGGAAGCCTTGGCATCGTGACCATAACTCAAAAGACTTAATCATGGCTCGGTAAGGGTAAGTGGGGAAGAAGCAGATATATGATCGTTCAAGGTCACGTCGATCTGACTGAAGAGAGACTGCAAAACAGATTGACTGGACCAACCGAAGAGTCGTCTGTCAGATTCGTACCGTTAGCTTTTGACCACTTTGCTTTGATATAGAGTTGTGTTTGGGAAAGATCAACGTAGTCTTCCCCGGATCCAGGTATGAAAAATTCAATAGGCCCTCCATCAGAAATGTTAGCAATGGATGAATTCAGTCCATTGACCCTTCTCGATACTAGTCTGGGTGGGAGGGGAGTGAAAATAAATCCAGTTTCCGGACTTGGCACTGCAGGAATGATCGTAGAAGAGACATGCTGATGCCACAGAATTGTGCAGATAATACTAATCAAAGATGTCAAGTGACCTTTCGCTCTCTTTGCTCGGCATAGAAGTGACCCGTCTGCCTTGTGTTTTTCGTTTTATAGACCTGCCACGCGTGACTCGGGTATTTAATACTTGAGGCTGTTTTGTCAGTTGACTTCCGGCCTCGGAGCCTAGCTTTCTTTGGCTGCTGATTTTATATTCTTTCCTTCCAGTGCATCTTTGGCGATGCCAACACCAGTGCGAAGAGCCTGCCGTCCAAACGTCTTCAACCCAGCCTTTAAGAGAGGCATGGCCGAGACCTGAACAGGCCTCCCAAGATACCAACAAGTCCAAAACTGCGTTGCGTGCAGGTCCTTCAAACACAGGCAACCCTTGACCCACTTGCTGTGTGTAGTAATCTTCATAGTGTTTAGAGTAGGGAATGTATTTAAGCTTCATCATAGCGATCAGTTGAAGTACGGTGAGCGCCGCCGTCTGAAGTGTAGTTTCACGATGACCCTACCGTTGATAAATGGAATGGGCTCGCCTGTGTCGTCTCTTATATCTATTTCAATGGTGTCAATGACCTTTTGTTTCAGAGGAATGTAATGAGGGTTGTCGTATATTTTGAAACGATATTCCATATTTTCCTTCCGCGTTCACGATCCGTACAAGGTGCCCTCTTATCACCTACCGTGTTGTACTGGATAATATTTATACACGAACATGGAGTGAAATGGATGAACGTCCACAGTGTGAGGGGCTGTTTGGAGACCCATGATGCGGTCGTTGACATTGAACCCAAATAATGTCGCTAATCGGCCTTGAAAATCAAGCTTGCCCTTCTCGTGTTTTCGTCACAATTTTTGAATGTATTTATTGTACGATATGGTGACTTGTCCGTCGTGATCGATAGGGGCTTAAAAGCTGATATAAGTTCTTTAGGCGTGGAATAGTAACCTCTGCGATTGTGTGCCCGTGTGGACCCCTGTGTTCCAGCGGTACATAATATATAATTTCATCTTGAATACATTGAGCCAACGGTGTGGATAGACGAACTCGGCCATGGCACTCTCCCCATTCTCCCGTTAACGAGAGAGGAGGCAAAATTACAAAGAAGTGAGCCAAAGTGTTATTGGGATGAATATTCATCGAGCTATTGCTTGGGAGCGTCACGCAAAATGCGGCCTCCATGATTCATTCGTTTGCTTAAAATGGCACATGGCTGACGTCCTGGTTATCTTTATAGAGCGTGCAACTTGGACACCCAGTATGGCTGAATTTTTCCGGATATCCAAACCCATTTCACCAAGTATTCGGGTTTCCCTGCCTTCTGGTTTTCAGGTATTTTTCAACTTTGTACAGGTCGTCCTTCTGAACTGCATGTTGTAGTTCTTGCTCGTAGAAAGTTCCCTCCACCGTTTCCTCATAATCGTTCAACGTACACAGGGGGTAGCGAGGATTCTGGCGTTGATGGTAAACAGTTCGGTGGTCCAGCTTGGTAAATAATCCTTACGGAAAGGCCTGGCGGCCATGCTGATGGAACCGCATCTCCAACCTCGAACTTGAAGACAGTTTTAGGGGGTTGGAGTCAGTACAACGCCTGTCTTATTCGATCGACATTGAAGTATTGACTGACGCCGGGGTGGCTTTTATACTTCTGTGAAACGAATGATTGTAGCCAGAAAATGCGGGAGGACCTTTGTATACTGGTACGTGTTGTTGGCCGTGAAATATTTCCACATTTTTGTCTTCAGTGTTCTGTTAAATCTTCAACAATGCTGGCTTTTGGTTTCATTATTGGTAGAAGAAGTAGATATTCGTTTTCTTGAGAAAAGACTGAAACTTTCATTGATAAATTGTACCCCCTTTATCGGTCTGAAGCAGACGCGGCTTTCTCCTCCTTTAAAAATCTTTGAAGGCTTTCACCAGTTGTCCCAGTCTTATCTTTCAGAGGAACGACCCACGCATACTTCGAAAAGACATCGATGCACGTCAGCAAATACCTGTACCCTCGATTGTGTTCTTTGAGCGAGGACATATCACCAAATCTGCTCTCGCCATTGGTGATCGATGCCGCACTTCGACCCTATTTCTTTAAAATTTCTCCTGCATTGGTTTCAACGTAGGTCGGCTGTTCCTGCAACCATACAGTTATCTGTTTTTGTGACATTGATGCCGTCTCTTACTGCAGCGCGGTAAACAGCCTCCACACCACCAAAGTGGCGGGGTGTTTGGGGTCGTAACACCTTTCAGGTATGCCTCCGCCATCGGTAGAATCCGAGTTTGTAATGATGACGGTGCTTTGACAATGCCCATGTGCAACGGATTTTCTTAAGAAAGTGTTAGTCCACAGTTTGACTTGGGAGGACAACAGTCCATGGTGAACGAAAACACAAATGACAAGAAAGACTCGATACATCTTTAATATGGAGTCCATTTCGGGGTGGCTTGTTTACGGTTCTTCTTTTTTTTCTTACCTCGAAGGAAGGGGTGATAGATGTAGTCATAAACAGTCGAGGTAGACCGAACGACTCTCAGGGTACCCTTTCAGCTCAGCTTAAATTTAGTAGGATAGTGGTGACGGGTTCTCGTTCTAACTTGGGTGGTTCTCCGGGTGTTCGCTCTAACTTGGGCTGGTCTTTGATTCATCACTATTCATTTGTAAGTTCATGGTTAAGGGCCTTCCTCTGCCGATTTAAAATGATGTACCTCTGAAGTGTCTGATGATACAGCTTCATTTTCTCGTCTGTGATATCCCGCCTTTCGAGCAGAGTCCTCATGTTCCTCGTCCAAACCGTGCACTACACGCGTTGTTGGAGTTTGTTCTAGCAGTCTTGCAGCTTGCAGTTGCGGAAAGTGTTCGTGGGGAACAAGTACCATTTTCTTGGTGTGCTGCATCGTTACTTGAAGAGCAGACCGGCAAGTGCACTCAGAATAGGGGTCAGCAATGCACCCAGGAATCCACATTTTGATGAAGAATTTTTTTCTTCTTCTGGACGCTAAGTTTTTTGGTGGCGAGGGCTCTGATGTGATGCTTGTATTTATTTAGTTTTCTTTTGTCGGCGGTTTCAAACTTATGTTCCCATTGAGGATGTTGAGGCACTCACACACACAAGCGATAAGTTCTTACTGGCTCCCTGGATCACACCCTGACGCTTGCTTGGTATTTCCTTTGCTAGGACTTGTAGGTACGGAGCGTGGTTCCGCACGCGGTTAGACATCTTCAAATGAATGACGTGCTCGGATCTTCACTTCATTTATACCTTCGGGACATACACAATTGGTTCTCACCCGAAAAATGTGGGTCCTAGTCTCATTTCCTCGGACGTTTCGGGTTTTAGATCAATGAAAAGGTAACCGTAGGGTGGTAAAGCGGCATCTCTTGGTAGGTTCAATGACCATGAACTTTGATTTGGGATACATTTGTTTTGCCAGATGGTTTATCTGGGAAGCGTCCCCTAGGATTTTGAAGAGGATCAGGTGCGTTGAGACTAATCGTGCATTTCGCCCTGATGAAATAAATTTTGGAGAATCAACACAATGGAAAGATTTCATGATGACTGCCCTTGGTAAAAGCTCTGTAATTCGTTTGCTGTTGCCAGTTTCAGACATGAGATCATCGATCACTATCATATTGTTCATGGATCGATGCATTTTCGTGAAGGTCATCTGGAATACCTTCCACAAATTGTATATTACGAACCACGTTTGCCAAATGAGCGTAAGCATGTTGAAATCTCCGTAGCACCACACGATGTTGTCTGGTGGAGGTTCGATTACCTTTTTCATCCGCTGGAACCAGCAAACGTTTTACGAACTGAGTTTTGCCTGAGCTGGTTGGTCCTGCTATCACCATGGGAAAGGGATGTTTCATTGCGGGTTCATAGTATGAAATGAATACAGAGAGGATCGAACTGGTTTAAGTATGACCTAGGCTTAGGAAATAAATAAGTCAGATAACATACTTTTTTTCTTCCTTTTTTCACAAGAACAGACCAATAATTTATTTCAACTGCAACCCAAAAAGGAATGATAAAATAGCTATTCAACTAAATTTATTTTAGTGTTTAGAAACATGTCCCGTACAAAGTGTTAACTTTATTGACTTATTTGTTATTTGTTATTATTATTATTATTATTATTATTATTATTATTATTATTATTATTATTATTATTATTATTATTATTATTATTATTCAAAGTTCATAGCGGGTCAAACCACATAATAACCACGACCACATTATTACAAAACACAAAGTGAGCAAAATATTTGACCAATCCACATATTAACCACTTTTTGTTATTATGTGGGATTTTGAGGTTTTGCCCATCCACAAATGAATTCTTTCTGCGCTTTTTCAGTTTATCAATGTTTTCTAATGAATTGTACATGTTCAAAGTTTTAACAACAGACTTAAAGATCGAAAACTTTAATGAATGGAAATTTCTCAAAATGTTTTTCTCAACATTGTAACTTATAAACAACTATTTTTTATTCCAAAGGTCCACGTTCAAATTAACAATTCAATCATTAAATTATTTGGTGTCCTTTAGTATCTGTAATAGAAGAACTATCTTCAAAATACAACAACAACATATGGCAAATTGATAATACTTATTGCAGATGAATGAACTAAAACAATCGTCTTCAACCTTGCGTTCTGTTCAAAGTGTTCAATTAAACAAGTCCATTTAATTCCATGACCTCGTTCACGACATGAAACGGAGGAATTCCGAGTTTTATCGTCGAAAGTGTCAACAAGGTTCAGAGTTCCATTCTGATGTTCAGAGTTCCATTCATTCAGAATATCAGTTATGATAGAGTACACGTCCTCGTCCATTCCATCGTAAGCTCCAACACCAACATGATGTGCTACTGAGCCAAACACAGCACAAACATGGCTCGGCTGAATGTATTGTTCTGCTTCTTCGAAGTGGTCATCCACGAAATCTTCAAGGTGGTACTCAGGAGTTCGCCAAAACAGACACTGTGATCCCGCTGCCTTGGCCAATCAAACTCACACCTTCTGCAAGGTAGACTCTGTTGAACTGCATAACTTATTCTGATGATGTGATCCGTGACGATTTGTCATCACTTGTTTCACAAGTGTCCTGATTTTCTTGCGCTTCAACACATTCTCCTCACCTCCCATGTCGTGCTCTTCATCATCTGCAACAGGTAGACAATACCATTCAGTTAATCAACAGTTAACATCTTTGTTAATCAGCTAAACTTGAAAGATGGCTTTAGTGATGGCGGTACTCTGTTGTTTGAGCTGACCCCACTGCTCCACGGTGAGATTAATTCTCTTGCCAGTAAGCAATTTGTTTCGCTGGAATTTAAATAGTACTCTTATGTTAATGTAGGTGCGACCCTTGAAACGCTTGACAACAGCATATCGCTCACCTCCGATTTGAAATCTCACCGCCTTCTTGTCGTTCTCTTCCTGTTGTTCATCCGGTGGAGTACAGCTTGCGCTTTGACTCCCCGCCTTCCTTTACATTCTCTGGGAGATTAGTTCTACTCTAGGGTTGATGCTCGGTGTCAGCAGCTAATCCTTGGTTAATTGTTCAACAGCAGCAGACAAAACATCAACAGTGGTGGATGTGGCTGCAACATCCGTTGCTCACGCAGATAAGTCGATGAACTGGGCAGATCCCACGAGGTCTCTCGTGTGAGCTTGTTGTAAAATAGCTCTTGCCATGGTGTGTCACACTCTGGCTTCGCACCACCCAGCATCTATCATGTCGGGAGGAATGAGTTTCCTCCTTCTCGATGCGTGCCCCATCGGTCGGTGGTGGTGGTGGTGGCCGGAGTCGACGGCAACGCCATCGCGCCAGGTGCGGGAACCACAGGTGGGCATCGGGGTCGATACAGGCTCACCGTTCTGCGTTAAGGCTCAAGTAAGGGTGTCCAACCATTGTCGTTTGTCGACCGTTCACAATACAAGTAGCGTATACGAGCGACAATGCAATGTTCTTGAAGAGAATATTGGTGAAAATATGAGAGTTTGGATTAAAACTCCGTCTTTATTACTCTACCATCCTTCGCGTCGCCGAAACAACCAATCACAAAGAGTGTGTGGTTGCTCCATAAACAATGCGCAAACATTCAACCAATCAACGATGTCCATTCTATTTTAAAGCTGTATACACAAGCATGATCATAGCATTGTTTACAAGGAGTGTAGACCTTAATCCCTGTAAAATTCAGTGTGAGTTGACTTTATTTTAATTCTCACAAAAACATGTTTTAAATTACATAAATTTGGATTGAGTAGCTTATAAATGTATACAATTTAGTTATTGAATTTAGAAATAAAAAAATAAAAAATTAAGCTAGACGAAAGAAAAATTTTATAAATAAACAAATTATTTTATGTCAGATTAAAATAATTTCTAGAATTAACGTTACTGTTAACGTTACTGTTAAAGTATGAGATTTAAAAAAAATTGTTTACAGGGACATCATGCATCACACTTATCCTCTTACCAATAGACAAAGTTACTATTAAAAACACAGACATACACAGGTCGTGCATGTTTTTTTCATGCCGCTTTAGGTTGTCGGTGTTTTGTGTGGTGGAGAGAGTAGTGTACAGTTTGTGTGGCGGGAGTCACGCGCGCCCAGACGTGTCTCAACCCGTATTTTGTGTGCAGCAAATCATTCCCCCTTTGTGGTTCGGAGCAGAGGTGGGATTGAGGATTATTGAGGATTATAGGACGCGCGCGGCAGACGTGTATCAACATGAAAAATTTCAATCATGTATACAGCAAATGGACCTGCGTTGTGGCGCAGCGTGGTGCATTGTGGTGCATTGCCATTACAAACTGCACAAAATCACTGCAGACAAACCGCACACTGTGGAGGTGGAGCAGTGGTAACATATATATATACAGTTTTGGTGGAGGGAGTCACGCAAAGGGTATACAGGGTGTCCCCCATAAAAGTATACCGAGATAAAAATTACTGTAATGGCAAAAACCCTTTATATATGGGAAAGAGAAATATATCTCTAGAAAGGGCAGAATGTCCTCTTTGCAATGGTATACAACTTGGATGTTATTGACACAGATGAGTGAACAAATTAGACAGATGTTAAGGGTACTGAAAGCAGGACTGTGACAAGTTTGCATATTTGAACAACAAAGGTCCAAAAAGCATTTTAAAAACCTGCACATTAAACTTTGAGGTAAGTAGCGAAAACAAAGCAGATTATATTGTTTTAGGTACAACTTGTTTTCAAGAATGTGTTGAAAAAACAAAGGCATTTGGTATTCTGCACACTTGCATGGTTGAGATTTGTTATTCAAATATGCAAACTTGTCACAGTCCTGCTTTCAGTTTCTTAACATCTGTCTAATTTGTTCACTCATCTGTGTCAATAACATCACAAGTTGTATACCATTGCAAAGAGGACATTCTGCCTTTCTAGAGATATATTTCTTTCCCATATAAAGTAGTTTTGCCATTACAGTAATTTTATCTCGGTATACTTTTATGGGACACCCTGTATATATATATATAAAACACATATGTGTATATGTTTACTATACCTCATACATATTCATGATCGAGAGCCGAATTTCACTGGTCCATTCACCGTCACGTGCCAGATGCTATTTTTGTTGTTTACCTGCGTCCGCGAGTCGAGTATTCACGCACAGGGTAAATACGCATGCGCAGTAGTGCGTAGTCGACTGTCGCATCGGGGACCGGGAACACTAGTCCGGCGGGGAAATAGTCCTTAACGATCTGTTCCCGCATCCGGGAACATGCCAGCGGGAACAGTAGTACGCACGCGCGAATATTGCCTTTAGCTAGCTAGCTAGCTAGCTACATACATACACATGAAAAGATGGCGGCACACGTAAATGTAAATTGCGTTTTATTTCACAGTGGTTATATTGCCTTTCCCTGCTTCTTATTGTAATGGCAACCGAATATGTATGAGGTAGAACAGATATAACATGAAGATTTCAGGATACGATTCCTCGGTTGAGTTAGTTGAGAATTAGTTCCTCGGCTTCGCCTCGGGAACTAGTTTCTCAACTTCCAATACCTCGGGGAGCTAATATCGACTGTCCACCCTCAAACCATGTTATATCTGTATAATATGTATATGTGAATATATGCAGTATTTTGTGGAGGGTGGTGTATTGTGGTACATTGCCATTACAAACTGCACAAAATCACTGCAGACAAACTGCACACTGTGGAGGTGGAGCAGTGGTAACACAATTTTTTTTACTTGGCCGAAATGACGTCAGTATTTTGTGAGGAGGGAGTAAGTATTTTGTGTGCAGTTTTGTGGAGGAGTCACGCGCGCAGCATTACGTGCCCTTTTTGTAATGTATGACGTAAATCGACCTGCTTTGTGGAGGTGGTTGTGCAGTTTGTGCGGAATTCATCACAACCACAAACTGACTGCACACAAACTGCACACAACCACCTCCACAAAGCAGGTCAATTTACGCCATACATACTACTAAGGCCCCAAAGCGCCTCCAAGGCATGCTCCTACGTCTCCAGAAATATGACTTCACAATCACTTACTGCCCGCGAAAGGAAATGTACCTAGCCGATGCATTATCACGAGCTGTTGCCAAGGAGATTTTGAGGAAGTGAATATATGGTATCATACTTACCCATGCGTGAAGAGAGACTGGCTCAAATACAAAGGGAGACCGCAAAGGACGACAACTTGCAGCTCCTGAAACACACCATTACCCAAGGATGGCCGGATGAACGAAACCAACTGCCTGAGCAGCTAAAGCCATACTACTGCTACCGCGATGAGCTGGCAGTACAATATGGTATGATTTTCAGAGGCGATAGAGTGGTCACACCTGAAACACTAAGAAAAAGAGATGAAATCCAAAGTCCACTCATCACACTTGGGCACAGACGGTTGCCTAGGGCGAGCACGCCAAAGCCTATTCTGGCCAGGAATGACAGTGAGATAAAACATCATCAGCACATGTGATGTGTGTCGCCTGATGGAGACAAAGCAGCAAAAAGAGAGCTTGATCTCCATGTCCCATCAAGACCGTGGGAACGAGTTGGAACTGACCTGTTCTCTTTGAATTCCAAGGACTATTTAATCACAGTGATTACTTTAGCAATTTCGGGAGGTTGACAACCTTCCAGACACAAGAAAAGCCACCGTCATTCGGGAAAACCAAAGGACATTTTTCTCGCTATGGCACCCCTACCCAGCTAGTGAATGACAATGGACCACAGTTCACCTCCGCACTCTTCAGCCAATTCTCAAAGGAATGGGATTTTGAACATCTTTGCAGTAGCCCAGGAAACAGCAAAGCTAATGGCAAAGCAGAATCTGCTGCGAAAACAGCAAACGACTTCTCATCAAGAGTGCAAAGTCACACTGATCCCACATGGCACTCTTGGACCACCGAAACACACCAACACAAGGGCTTGCCACAAGTCCTGCAATAAAGACTCATGAACCGACGCACGAGAACTTTGCTACCGATGACTGCAAACCCGTTAAAACCTGTTATCGACGAGCGGACCGCATGAAACAACGCGTGTACAAACAGGCTGAAAACTTCAATAAACCAGCCAAGACGCTCCAACCACTGGAAGAGGGAGACACGGTACGCATGCAACCCCTGGTCCAAGGACAGAAAGGCTGGGACAAGGCCGTAGTTACGCGCAGACTTGATCACCGATCATATATTGTCGAAACCCCTACTGGAGTGTATCGTCGCAATTATTATTATTATTATTATTATTATTATTATTATTATACATTTCTGGTAATTCTTCTTCTTTTCGTGTCTTTGAAGCAGTTATATGACAGTTTCCCATTTCTTTACACAGTCCTTCGCTTTGTTATTAAACTCTGCGAGATCTTTTGAGCTGCACTGGTTGGGTAGTAGGGGGCAGACAAGGCAATGCTGCATTGTATGGTCCTCTTCCACATTCACAGGTGGTTGGGCCGGTTTTATAGCCCCATCTGGCCATAGTAGCTTTTGATCGCCCTGTTCCTGTTCTCCGACGGTTGAGTGTCTGCCACTGGACCCATGGTGCTTCTGAGCCAGAAGGGAGGTCTTCAGAAGGGGGGATTCCCATGTCAAGAGGAGGGGGGTCTTCCTCAAGCTTTTTTGTCCATAGCTGGAGTCTGGTTTCTTCCCGAGATGTTGTTAGGGCTGGACATGGCTGAGGAAGCTTCTCCTGACCTCAGTCGTTGGGCTGGGGGTTCACGTCCATGGAGGAGGTGGCGTTCATCACTGGTAGCTTTTGTTAACTCTACTGGCTGGCAGCCTCCCGTCTCACATCTGCAGGGGCAATGCCAGCGAGGAGGTGCAGGTTGTTTATGTTGGTAGGCTTCAAGCAGCCAGTGATCAAGCGGCAGGTGTTATTCAACGCTGGGTCTAGTTTCTGGCATGGGTTGATCTCTCCCAAACAGGACACGCATACTCCGCAGAGGAATAACACAGGGCCAGAGCAGTACATCTTAATGTCTGTGCTAGAAACCAAGGATGCCTCAAAAGCACACTTAAGCACTGTAGCTCGGAAGCCTGAGGAAACCTGTAAACAAGGGCGCTTACAGGTGAACTAGAAATACCGGGGTAAACCCCTACTCTTCCACGATAAGTGTTCTGTTCTTTACGCATTACTTACCTAGCACACGGACTTTTCTTGCCTGCGTTACGTTTGTATAGCAGGCAAATTGTGTCTGTTCGTTTAATATTTGCATATTACGCAATGCTGTGTGTTTTGCAGGGTACAGGGTCTTAGAGAAGGCATATTTTTGTTGTACCTGGGGGTATATAAGAAAAGGGCGTTTGAATGTTACTATTCTAGCTTGCAGTCTCTTCGACTACATCATTATGGAGCTGGCCGACATATCCGGACCTTCTAGACACGAGAATCCAGGGATTCTCAGTCGCGTTGTTGGAACCAACTGACACGCTGATATCGAACAAGTTGAGCGGCTTTCAACAGCAGATCAAGAAAAATCAACAGGAATTGAGTGACGTACAAGTAGCAAAGATAGAAGAGCTAAGCAAAGACTCGTATAAGTTCCGAAAACGCGGAAACGAAGAACAGTATAAAGTGAATGTTAAGGTGTTACGAAACGGGCGCCATCCTAGCGGTAGATAGCGGAGCAACAAATATTACAGACGTCAAAAGCAGGATATGTGAAGGTATAGAGATCATGGAGAAAAGACAAAAACTTATAAAATTAGCTGATAGCTCAGATGCAGGATGGACAACGGTGGACGAATATGAAAGAAACTGTCTAGCGGATAATTCGGATGACGAAAAGCGGATTATGCGGGCAGAAGCCAGAGCTCAAAGGAAGAACAGCAGCAAAGTAAAAGCAAGGAAGGCCCAGTACGTACGACGGTATGCGCCATATCAAGCAGACACGGGGATGGCTAATAGAAATGGAGCCCCCAGCTTGATCACATCAGCGGGTTCAACGCCAGAGCTATGGTGGAAGAAAGCCCGGCGTATGTTTCGCATGTGGTGAGGCGGGGCACTGGAGGGCGGATTGCAACCAAGTAGCGAGGCAGGCCAAGGATAGCTATAAGTTAAGTACAATAATCACTTATTGTGAATGGGATTGCGTTGTCCATAAAACGCAAACGGGTAGTGCAACAATAACAGATTGGGGCCGGTCAGATAAAGAATTATCGCCAGTAGGGAGATTAAAAATGCAATTATATTATTGGAAGTATATTACTACTAATGACAATGTTTTGCATATTTTGGAATATGGTTATAAGCTACCTTTATTCACGTTACCGCCCACAGCCGAGCTTGAAAATAATAGATCAGCATTGCACCATCCAAAATTCGTACACGGTGAAATTAAAAAATTACTCATCAGGGGTTGTATAACGGAGGTGCATAAGAAGCCATACTTAGTAAATCCATTGACAGTTTCTGATAATAAAGGTAAACTCAGAATGGTGCTGGACTGCCGTCACTTAAATCTTCACTTATTTAAAGAAACATTCAAATATGAAGATGCACAGATAGTCAAAGACGTGTTTAAGAAAGGCGATCACGTAATTACTTTTGATCTAAAGTCAGCCTATCATCACATAGGAATTTCGGAACAACATAAGAAGTTTTTAGGTTTTGCATGGGATTTCGGAAACAATAAGAAGTATTTTGTGTTTAACGTGCTACCATTCGGTGTATCAACTGCAGCATATATATTTTCAAAAGTCATGAGATGTGTAATAACTTATTGGCGGGGTAAAGGTCATAAGGTTGTTATTTTTTTGGATGATGGTATTGCAGGATGCGCAGATTTGTGCGATGCAATAAAATTAAGCAAGAATATTAGAAACGATCTAACAGATCTAGGTTTTCTAATTGCAGAAGAAAAATGCAGCTGGGATCCAAAAAGCACAGCCACGTGACTAGGACTAAATTGGGACTTCGGTCGTGGTGAGGTGCACATCACAGATACCAGAATATATGATTTAAAAAGATCAATTGACGGCTTATTGAGTCATACTCGGGTAACAAATACACCCGTGCAAGTCAGGATATTAGCTAGGGCAATAGGCCAGATAGTATCAATGCATACAGTCTTGGGACCACTAGTTCAATTGAAAACGAAAGAAGCATTCCGATGTGTCAATAGTAGGGCTAGTTGAATGCATGTGTTCTGTTAACGCCACAAGACAAAATCCGGAGTTGGAATTTTGGAAATGTAATGTGGACAGGCTGAATGTTTTACCTATTGAGAACACAATTTCTTTTAACTATAATGTACCGGTATATACTGATGCGTCGGGTGTCGGCTATGGTAGGTATGTTTTAGAGAATAAAGAATTAGAAGTTATGGGAGCCTGTCAGAAGCTGAGAAGTGCAAGAGCTCTACTTGGAGAGAGCTGAGGCAGTCTATAGAATGTTGAAATCTATAGAAAGTAGCCTGGAAGGGCTGAACGTGCGCTGGTGCACTGATAATAAAAATATCGTGAAGATAATAAAATCAGGAAGTCAAAAATCTGAATTACAACAGAAAGCAGTTGAAATTCATGTGAAATCTGTGAAAGGGCTGTGTACAGATTGATCCTGTGGATTCCTCGAAAAGAAAACAAGAGGGCTGATATGTTCAGCAGAATAGTTGACAGCGATGACTGGCAGATTAATTGTCAGACATTTAGTAGGCTTAACAAGAAATGGGGCCTTGTTACACTTGTGATAGGTTTGCATGTAATTATAATGCAAAATGTTCAAAATATAACTCTCGGTGGTGGCTTCCGAAACTGCAGGAATTGATGTTTCAAACAAATTTGGACAAATGAAACAAATTGGTGGGTACCACCCCAAACTGGTTGCCAAGACGATCGACAAATTGGTGAAGGAGGGGAAAGTGGAACGTTAGTAATGCCATATTGGAAATCGGCTCCATTTTGGCCGAAAGTATGGAACGCCTTGGTTTCATGCCGTTTGTAAAGATCACGAGTGTTTGCCTGCAAACATTGTGCAGAGAGGAAAAGGCAATAATGGGATTTTTGGAAACCTAAAGTAATTTCAGATTATTAGCATTGAACATTATATTTTAGCAATTTTTCTTTTCTTCCCTCTCACCAGGTCTAGGTATCACTGTCGCCATATCCAGCGCAATGGAGGATGCGGGGGTCAAGTCGGTCAGGTTGACGGAGCTTTCCAGCAGTATGTCAAAGCAGCTAATTGGTTCGAGGAGCGACAGCACTATTAAAAAATATTTCTCAGCTTTTCAGAGATGGAAGTTATTTATAGAAAGGGAAGGTGCTAAAGCAATACCTGCCCAGCCAATTCACGTGGCTTTATACATTACGAGTTTGATTGACGGAAAAAGTTCACAAAGTGTTGTTCAATCGGCAGTATACTCGATAAAATGGGCCCATAATATCGGTTTGTCAGATCCATGGATAATTCGTTTGTAAAGAACCTCTTAGAGTCTGTAAAGCGTCAGAAAACAAACCCAGTAAAGAAAAAGATATTGTCACGGCTGACCAAATTATTGCACTGTGCAACAAATACAGCGAATCCAGTGACATTTTGGTGCTGCGTGAGATCTAGCTATTATTGTTTTGGGGTTCTCTGGTTTTTGAGGTTCGATGAAATTCATTCATTGCAAGGTACAGATATCAAATTTTATGAGTCCTATTTATCGGTGCATTTAGGTAAATGTAAAACGGACCAGTATCGTAAGGGTGACACAGTGGTAATTGCTCAGGGTCAACTTAGCATGTCCAATAAAAATTTTAAGCAATTATATTTCAAAAGGTACGGTAGCATATCGTTAGAATCTGACGAGTATTTGTTTCTGTGCAGCATATAGCAATAGGGGCAAGAAGGCCTTAATTAAGAAAAACAAGCCGTTGAGCTATACAAGAGCTCGAGAAACAGTGTTGAGCCGTTTAAGGAAGTTTGCCCTGACGGAGATTTAGGGCTTCATTCCTTAAGAGCAGGCGGAGCCACAGCCGCTGCGAGAGCCTCGGTACAGGATAGGCTCTGGAAAAGGCATGGTAGATGGAAAGGAGAAAGGACAAAAGATGGTTATGTAGATGATAGCTTAGAGCATAAATTATCTGTTACGAAAGCGTTAAATTTGTAACTTAGAATGTGGTACACTTAGCTACATGGTAATAATTGCTTAAGGCCAACAATATTTGCACTGAAAACGAACGATTACATGTTTAAACCAAAATTTTCCTGATCTTGGTCTAGCCGTCTGGCAAGCGATACCAAAATTGTGTATTTGTGTACTTAGTAGGTTGTACAATGTGCATTAGGGCAGTGTTGCCGTTATTAGAAAAGACTTTTCTTTGCCTGCGTTACGTTTGTATAGCAGGCAAACAGTTCTGTTCGTTTAACATTTGCATATTACGCAATGCTGTGTGTTTTGCAGGGTACAGGGTCTTTAGAGAAGGCATATTTTTGTTGTACCTGGGGGGTATATAAGAAAAGGGCGTTTGGAATGTTACTATTCTAGCTTGCAGTCTCTTTCGACTACATCATTTAAATAACCGGGAAGTGGTGAAAATGAAGAAAATAATGTTGCGAAAGTTATAGCTTAATTAGAGTTAATTTCGTTAAATGTGTTTTATTAACGGTTTTTTGTCGCAAAGGTTTTCCAGAGTGTTTTGCTCATAGAGTTTTTATCTCGGTTTTTAACCCGGACGAAGCCATGTGTAAAGTACTACTGGACGGAAAGTGTTTTAGGCAATTGTTATTAATATAATGTACAGACATGTGGTATGTGGTGTTCAGAATAAATAGCCAGCTCAGCTCTAGCCGTCTGGCAAGCGATACCAAAATTGTGTATTTGTGTACTTAGTAGGTTGTACAATGTGCATTAGGGCAAGTGTTGCCGTTATTAGAAAAGACCTACGGCTTAACGTCCCATGCGCAAAACTGCAGAAACCCCAATTAGCACCATTAGCCATAAACAACAGCTGCAAAACTAGCCACAGAGACAGCAGCTCCCACCAACAGAGCTTACACGGGACCAGTGAAACCTACCATAAAGAAATATACCCTCGATAACACATGAACAAATGAACACAGCCAAGGAGAAAACTACACAAGACAAAACAGGACACTGGGCCTAACGAAGGCGAGTCTCATCAAAACCCGTTCAGGACGCTTGGTTACAAAGCCAAAGCACCTTCAGGACTATATTCTCATAGTACATGAGCATTGAATATAGGATACATGCACTGTAATTAGGTTGTCACATGAAATTTTGACTGTTGTTGTTATATATGGACTGTAGTTTGTTCAGTTCTAAGGCAGAAATGTCCTGTCTAAGTTTTTTCCCAAGTTTGTTTTCAAGAAAAAAGGGGCATTTTGAAAGTTCAACAATTGTTTTTGAAGTTGTTAAAAAATTTTTTTTTTAAACTAACTAAAAATAAACTAATTTAAAAAAACACACAACAACACAGAAGGACTGAAACAATGAGACAGAAGACGAAAATCCCAAATTATATCTATGACTCAAGCACAAAACAGCTTATTTTCTCACAATATCCGGATTTTTATCATACTTTATTTTTATCCCACAGTTTTCACAGCTACATAATTTTTTCAGTTTTTACATAAGTGTTGTGCGGTTTGCTCAACAAAAAAGAAAGAAAGAAAAGTATATGGTTATTTTTCTTTAAAGAAAGGGATGCAATGGTATACACTTGGTGTTATCATTGTTCAGCAATAACTAAAGTGACGCGCATGCGTCGTTATTATTGAGTTTACATCGATATTAGGCCGTATTCATAAAATAAGTAATTACTTACTAGTAAATGCTATAAGTAAAAACAACAAGCTAGGTAAGTAAAGGTCTAAAGCAATTGCTAAAATCTTATTCATAACCATTTGCTAAATGATTACAGTTGTTACTTGCCCTCGGCTAGTAAGTTCTCGCAGTTGTTATTGTACCAGTACCATCCACGAGTCTCGGTATTTGTGGGTATGAAGGTGTTTGCAAGCCATTCCACATTTTCTTTGTCAAACCCAAATAAAGTTCTGTAAGTGGTAGGGTTGACTTCTTACAACGATTGCTTCCCGATGTTATACACCCCTGTGGTTGTGGTCTTGGACGTAAAACAATGGCAGAAAATGTGATATGTCTGTATTGGCTAAACAGCAAGCTAAAAAATTAGGTGTTTGTGCACACACTAGTAAATGCTAGTCGAAGGTCATTTCATGAATACAAATTGAAGTAGGTGCTAATTTCTAGCATTTACTTATAAGTAAAAAAGCAATTACTAAAGCTTAAAACTTGTAGCTTTTACTTGAAAGTCATTGCTTATTTCTATGAATACACATTTAAGTAAAAGGTTAGTAAAAGGGGTTGTTACTAGTAAAAGCAATTACTTATTTTTATGAATACGGCCAGTTACAGCGGCGGTTGGTTTATCGAACACAGCGGATCGGCGCGCGTACATGTAAAATCACAAGTAATCGTCTTGCACCAAGACCAGTGTAACTGTATAGCGTTGGGACGAGATTGCTCGTAACGTCATGGTGAAGGTGCCCGCATTAAAACGTAATTCAATATGGATTCACCAACCACTTCCACTTAAAATAATAATAATAATAACATGTACATATCGCAAAATGCAGTAAACAAAACCGACCCAAATCACTTGATACAGCCATGCTCAAAATTCAAGAAAATTTCTTTAGTTGCTAGTATACTGGAACAGTTAAAAGTCTGGTATTTATATTATAAAAGACAGCAAAGGTCATACAGTAAATTTGTACTATATACATAACAGGTAACATAATTTAAAATTACCCCGTGAAATATTGCTTGAATAGGTGCGTCTTGAGTCGAATTTTAAAATACAATATTTGAGAAATAAAATATAAAACACTATTCAAGCATCAATGTAATAACCACAAAAAGAACAACATGAGAACGACAATAACAAAAATCACACACAACGATGAATAACATGTAAGCTCACAAACAACAACACATGCCACCAAAACAACAAACAAATCTGAGGAAACGACGAAAACTATGACATAATAGTTATTTCTGTTTCACAAAACGTAAACGTTTCTGGACGACAATAAATAGGCCTATTGGTTATATTAACAAACTTCTTTGAGCATATTGTTGCATTCCCACTATTGTAGGTCAACAAAATAATAAGGACACAAACTTGTTAGACAATCAAATGGGTTGGTTTATTAACATTCTCACTATATATAGGTTGGTGATAGTTCAATAATAACATACCTTGTTCCATATAGGAAAGGTATTTGACGAAAGTAAAGTGAGTGACAACTTAGAAAGGAGAGCGTAATCAAGGGGGTAATGCTTACTGGGGATGCTAAGCTATTTAATAAGGGAGCAGCGGTTGTGCACGGAGCAAGACAACAGACCACAGCTAATGACTGAGCGGGTCAGTAACGGTGACTGTTGCCCGTGTTTCACCCACGAGCCGTGTTCGGTGTGTTGTGGTGGACGAAACAGACTAAGTCCAAAGGACGGGCTCCAAAGTCCAAGCCACGTGGTGGGAGGGCGTGCCATGCACACAAGGCTCTTGCTGGTGTTGCATTATGCATTGCGTTGGCGCTGGATATGCATGAGTAAAAGTAGGTCCTTGTAAGGATTGCATATTCATAGTGGACAATCGAGGGTCCAATACATGCCATGTAAACAAAACCCTGGGAATTAGAGAACTAGAAATTGCATTATAAGCAAAATATTTAACAGTAAAAGGGTAAGATTCATAACAATATTTAAAAGGATTCGTTTAGACACGATCGTTAAATATGCCAGAATTCGACAGTTCCAAGATTATTTGGGAGGAAATAGTGCCCAACGTTGATTCAGATGATTCTTCCCGAGGCGGCACAACATCGGTCGTCAGATAATAATATCTCAAAATCAGACGAAAAGATGGGCGTTGTTCGTGCAGCCGAACCGAACTGGTGAGCCGTTAGCCCGCATAGTTGCACAAGAACTCAGGCCGGTGACGACATCGATAAGAATGTTCTCACTGGCAGCCCACGACAATCACCTCCACACTACAGACTGGTAATGTGTAATATCTGTGAATTTGTTATATTTTAGGTTAAATCTACACTACAGTGTGTAATATAATTGCGTTTGCTGTATGGTTTGTGTACCAACAGTACATAATGAAAACAAAATTCGGCCCATGTTTTACAGTACTGGTACATGTTCATAAAATATTATCGGGTTGTTTTGTCCCAATCTTGTTTTAATTATTTACATGGCTGGAAAAATTTATAATTGTAATAATGCTGGTAAAAATGTTTGTGCATTTTTTTTTATCAACTTCAAGTGAAAAACCCTGATTCATAATGAAAACAGACCCAACTTTACATTGAAATGTTTTATTGTCTTTTTAGACAATCAGATAGTTCTTACATACCGTTTGTAAACTAAGTCGGATAAGAAATATAATGAATGAGTAAAATTCAATGATGCACATGATGAGAAAATTTCCCCAAGGATAACTAGCATTATGTTGGGTGTCAAAAGTAAATAAAATAATAAAAGGGTGTCCACCCAAATTTAACACCAAGTAATGTAATGTGAAGCTTGAGAGGCTCGAAGTGTAGACGAATTCAGACGAAAGTTAAGAAGATTAAAACATAAGGAATGAATAAATGCACATGATAATAATAATAATAATAATGGAGGCATTTTTAAAGCGCCCTTTACACGAGGTATCACAGCGCTGTACATTATTATTCTGCTCATCAGGCTCATAAATCATTCCTGAAACCATCTCAGCTCCCTGGGAGTATACAGCTCAATTGCCGCCATTGCGACCCGTTGTTATAAATGGCGAAAGTTAAAGGCAGAATTGTGTGGTTGGTACAAGGGATGGCACAAAGGTTGGTGCAAACAAACGGTGTTCACTGATGACGTCATAATCATTTCTGAAAGGGTCTCAATAGTGGTGGCAGTGGTTAAATTACTTTTTCGAACGTATTTGAAAATACAAAAGAAGATTGCCTGAACCAACTGCTAGTAGAGGCCGCGCTAAGCATCGATTACGTCACCTATGATATTTTGGGAAATGTCAGGCACCTTTTAAGAATATTTTCATCCTTATTTTAGCGTTACAGAACATCCCATATCGAACTTCCTGTTTGAAACAAAAGTAAAGGTCAGGACAGCCACAAAGTGATGTCGGAAGATAGTTCAAGGGAGTGCCCTGAGTATTGCGCAAACTGTATTTCATAGGTGAGTGCCCTGTGTGGCGGAAGATAGTTCGAAGGGAGTGCCCCGAGCATTACATTTATGGCATATGGGAGGGCCCGAATACGCTCCATAATTCATAGGGAATGTAGCCTTGTATCAAGGCGTCAGAACGGTTTGTCGCATAATTTGACCCGCTTATAGCTATCCGAACTCCAGCGCACATGGACACAGTGTATGGATTCATATGTATATATAAGTTTTGATTGGCCATCATTTAAAATGAACCACCCGAAAATCAACATTTTGGCATGACTTTCCATTGGAATTCAACCGAAAAAATAAAGAAACACTTAAACCTTTCGATTACAGAAGGATCAAGGTTGATTCAGTTCGAACACACGAGGTTGCAATGCACAACCGGAACTCTGTTACTAATGTCGCAGCACAGTGTACGTTCGAGGCTGGGAACCCCGGTCGTTTTGCTGAATTTCGCGGGCCAGAAATCGGGGTAGTACCGTGAGTGCACACTACAGCAACAGCCTTGGTCAAGGCTAAGGGGCCCTTATTAAAATGTCCTGTGGTATTACCAAAAAATACCACAGGACACACAGGAATTGTCCTGTGGTTTTTTGGGACATTACCACAGGCACGTTACCACAGGAACATTACCACAGGAACGTTACCACAGGAACGTTACCACAGGAACGTTACCACAGGAACGTTACCACAGGAACGTTACCACAGGAACGTTACCACAGGAACGTTACCACAGGAACGTTACCACAGGAACGTTACCACAGGAACGTTACCACAGGAACATTACCACACGGGGAACATTACCACAGAGACATTACCACAGGAACATTACCATGGTAAGAAATAACACAGGAACATGGTGCTATTAAGTTACATTACCACAAGTTACATTCCTGTGGTAACAAGCGGGGCCTCAGTGTAACATGCCTATGGTACCCGTGGCATAATGTTCCTGGTGGTAACGAGCCTGTGTAACGAGCCTGGTAACATATTTCATATTGCCTGTGTTAAATGTTCTGTAGTGATTGCGTATATCAGGTACAATTTCCCTGTGGTTACCACAGAGCTGCACGTTACCACAGGAACATTACCACAGGTACCATAGGCACGTTATCATTACAGGCTCATGTTACCACAGGCATGTAACCCTTGTAGTAATGTTTCTGTGATGCCCAAGAGAAAATTCAGAACATGTACAACACATGGCAATAAATATGTATAAAATAACAAAACATCCCGTGAAGATACCGTCTGAAATGTGTACTTGTTTTTTTTTAGAAAAATAGGCAAAGAACTGTGATTTCAAAATTATCATGCGTGTGATAATTTTTAACCATTACAATGTGCAACACAAAAAGGTGCATTGGAGATGCAATTTACACTATTTTTTCTCGTAAACAGCCCAACAAAACTAGCTGAAATTCACAAGTTATTGTGTTATTATACATTTACATCTACCTCTTATAAATTATGGATGTATTTAACCAAACACATACCAAAGATGTAGGCATCTCTTTAATATATGGCGTTTTTAATAGTCACTGAAGAGCGAACCATTTTAAAAATGTTTTACAATGGTATTCACATTCAACAACTGGACTTCAATCCATATGCATGTAAATTAAAAGCTTTGTTGGTGGAAAACTCATTCCTCATTAGGAAGTTGAGCAATGGCAATAACTGGATGGATCTAAATTCCATATTAATGTGAATATGCAGTTTATATTGCGGTTTTGTTATAACATGCTTTTTTCAACTTAATAAATTAAATTCAAGTTAATTAACACTGATATGACCTTGTAAAACTAAATAAAGTCCACCAAATAACATATTTGTGTATTGTCTATCAGACAATATTAGGTTTTAAAAGGATTGAAATATTGCCACATAATCATAAACTCACCAAGCTTCTTTAAAGAAGCAAAAATTGTCTTTCAGACACCCAACCAAATATCTTAAGTAAAACATGTAAAGTCATTAATCATAAATTGCTTAGAACAGGGTGTTAGCACCAATTAAAGTCACCTAAAGAACCTATTTAATTGAAATTTTGTTAATCACAAAAGCACCAGGCTTTTTATAAAGGAAGCAAAATTGTCTTTCAGACACTTTCACATCATCTTAGTAACAATGTAAGTTTTTAATCATAAATGTTGAAAAAGCAAGCACCTAAATGGATAGATAACAGTTCTAAGCCAAATATAATCAGAAAAAACTGGGCACTGGGCTAGCAATTTGTTTAAAGGTCTGTTAATCACAAACATGTGAAATGGCAAGCACTAACTTAACTGAATTCATGGATGATCTCCTCAAGCAGCTCTACTTAAGCAGCCAACATTTCCCAGAGTCCGAGCATTCTTCCTGAGGATGGATCAGAGCATACTGATCGAAACATCGAGTTGTACTCTCCAGTTCTTTTCAAGAACTAATTACTACCAAATGAGATTCACATGGTGTCACCGCAATTAGTCTTACTGGTACTTAATTAAACCCCAAAGAACCTATTTTTGTATTTTCTATCACACAATAGCATTGAAGTGACGAAATTTTGTAAATCACAAACACACCAAGCTCCTACGAATCTTCTTAATTAACAGAATTAAGATATTAACATTGTAAACATGCGAAAGCAAGCACCTAAATGGACTTAGATAAAATTTCTACCAAATATAATCAGCGATATGTGTCACTGGGTAATAGCAGCACATTTACATGTAGGTGTTTGCCTTTTCCACATGTTTATAATTAATACATTTTATCCCTTCAAAATTACCTCTATTGTAGTATGATAGACAAATACAAGAAATAGGTTTTTGGTCTGTAAGAGAGAAAATATGGACATTATTAATAGACTGGTCAATCAAATATTTTACATTTTAGAGAAAGTTTCATCCGAAATTCACCACGATGACAAACTAAATTTTACTAAATTTATCTGTTTCCTTTATTAGTCTATTAATGTCCTGTATTTTTTCACAAATATACATACTACTTAAACTTCACAGCCTCAACGGAGTTTTCAGCACTTCCTCAATTAGCCTCATCTGGATGAGACGATCCATGAAGCACTCTAAAGTAAACAAAGATAGATATTTTGTTTATGTTACTATTGCCATATTCTCACATTTCAATCCAACAAATGTAGGAGACACAGTTCTAACCCACAACGTAATGTTAGGTGTTGTCAAGACCTTGAAATTTGGCAGAAAGAAAGGTATCAGTAAGCAATTGCCTTCTAAACTTTGATAATTAAAAGTAAAATTGAAATTTTAAAATCAATTTAATTCTTTGAGCAGTCGCATCAATTCGTGAAACCATGAACACGTACAAATGTGCACATCAGGCCTCTCAGGCTTGAGAATATATGGAATGGGTCTTACCTTTCTTCCTGTTCGTGTCTTGTCCATCATGGTTCTAACGTTGTGCGGTGGCCTTCCATCATGAATGGGAACTGTATTGTATTGTACTACACCAGTACATGTACAATGCCCACTACAGTACCATCATTGTAACGTAACTAGTCACTTAATTTAGTGCAGTTATGTCAGACTGTCCAGACTACAGAAACAATTCATGGCGACATAACTCCAGTCTGATTCTATTATTAATCTACAGTAACTATAATCACTATTGTGGCTGCTATATTTCAATACTTAAATTCCAATACAGAAATTGTTACAAACACAAGCCAATATAACATTTTCAAATATGTGCACTGAATAAACAGTTATTTAGCTGGTAACATGCATCATACAAGCCTTACAGGTTTTATCCTGTACTGCTGTACAGGCTTGGTGCTAAATCATTGGTACTCTGGAAATCACATGGCCACACGCATTAAAAACAAGTTCCTTGCATAGATAATTAATGATGTACAAAGTCAATGGAGGGCAAGTTTTTGTAATAAGTACTAATTCTGAGTACCCAAAAAGAGTAAAACAATATCATGCACATAGTGAAAAACATAAATAAAGTTACAAAGAATAAAATATGCAATATTTTGTTGCTCTATGAAAATTATTTTGCACACCCTGATGTACAATTAGGTCCAGTTAACAATTATACCTACAAATATATGATTCTTAGTATTATGGCCTGTTCATGAAATGAATGGGCACATGCTATAACCCAATAGGTACCCTGAAAATGGTAATGTTCCTGTGAGAATTGTCTTGAGCCTGGTGGTACGCTCCTGTGGTAAACCTGTATACATTTATTTTTTTTCCTTTTAAATGAATCTTACTCGATGACAAGAAACTCACAGAACAAATTCGAATTTGTCCATCAACATTGGTTAGCACTTCAAATGTTTATTTCATCTTTTTGTCAGACAATATCAACAGTTAGCTTCAACAAATAAATTGGCTGTTACCCATTTCATCAAGTAAATTGCTAAACACTGTTTTTGTCCTGGAGGTATTCAATTTTGTCTAGTTCTAATAATTAATGAAATCAAATTCTTCTAATTTTTACAAGACGAATTTGAATGCCGCTATTCAGCAACAGTCAGTGTTCTTGACCTGGTGACTAAATGAGGGTGACAAAATTTAAAAATTGAATGGCAAATGAATTGGTTTTTGTTAAAAAAAATTTGGTTTTGTGTGAAATTTCTCGTGGATGATATTGAATGGCCATGATAGCTGGTAAATTTGAATGAAAAATCTTAAAAATAAGCCGGGAACCCTCTACTAAATCTAAAGTGAATAATAATAACTTTCTTATGAAATCTTATACCCCCATGCAACATACCCAACCACAAGAATACCACAGGACTGGGATACACCAGTTGCCATTACCACATAAATGTGGTACCTGATGGATGATATTGCTTTCCTGTGGTAATTTCTGTGGTATCCATGCATGCACATGTACCACAAAGAATCACCACAGGACTGGGACACCCAGCGTGATAAATGTTACCACATAAATGTGTGTGGTACTCTGATGATATTTGCTTTTCCTGTGGTAATTTCTGTGTATCTACATATGCATGCCGTACCACACAAGAATACCACAGGACTGGGATACCCAGCGTGTTGGCATTACCACATAAGTATGTGTAATGGGTACTCTGATATGTTGCTTTCCTCCTGTGGTAATCTTCTGTGGTATTCATACGTACATGTACCACAAGAATACAGTGACTGGGACAATTCAGTTACATTACCACATAAATGTGTGTGTGGTACTCTGATGATATTTGCTTTTCCTGGTAATTTCTTGGTATCTGTGGTATGTACATGTGCATATGCACCACAAGAATACCACAGGAACTGGGGATACCCAGCGTTGGCATTACCACATAAATGTAAAATTTGATGATATTTGCTTTTCCTGTTGGTAATTGTGGTAGGTATCTACACACCATGAAATTACCATAGACCGGAATATCTAGCGTTACATACTACCACATAAATTTGTGTGGTACTCCGTGGTGATAATGCTTTATGTCCTGACCCCTGTAATTTCTGGTATCTAGTACCACATGAAGTACCTAATGAAATACCACAGGACCAGGATATCCAGCGTTGGCATGCATAACCACACATAAATTTGTACCCGTGGTGATACTCGATGCTTTTCCTGTGGTAATTTCTGTGGTATCTACATGTACCACAAGAATACCACAGGACTGGGATACCCAGCGTTGGCATTACCACATAAATGTGTGTGGTACTCTGATGATATTTGCTTTTCCTGTGGTAATTTCATGTACCACAGAAGTACCACAGGAATACCACAGGACATTTTCGTAAGGGGGGAGAGCCCTGTAGGAGAAGTTATTTCAAAGGGAAGCGCCGCGAGTAGGGAAATTATTTAAAAGATGAGAGCCCCGTGAGTATGGCATATAAAGAGGGTGTGCCATGATGAGTAGGGAACATAATTAAAAGGGGAAGTGCCCCGGTAGGGCACATATAAAATAAAGGGGAGGCCCCATAGTAGTGCACACAATTAAAAGGATGAGTGCCCCATGAAAGTAGTGCACATAATTAAAAGGGGAGCCCCCAAGTACACATATAATGTAAAGCGATGAGTGCCCCCAAGTAGTGCACTATAATTAAAAGGGGTGCCCCAAGTAGTGCACATAATTTAAAAAAGGGGAGTGCCCTGGTACTGCACATAATTAAAAGGTGACAAATGAGTGCCCCTGCAGTGCACATAATTTAAAAGGGGGAGTGCCCCAGTAGTAGTGCACATAATATAATTGTGGGGCGTCTTGAGCCCCGAGTGCACACAATTAAAGGCGGTGAGTGCCCAAAGTAGTGTGCATAATTCATAGGGGATGGCGACGGTAACGGAAGTGAATTCGAAAGTGAGGATCCACTGAGAATGCAGTGCACATCATTTAAGGGCGGGAGTGCCCCATGGTGTTTTTGGGAATCCAACCTTACATAGCTTGTATTCACCCTTCTCATATGGTTAGTCCAAACATGTTTAGAGCTTGTGCCTTTTCTGTAATGTGTGTTTGAACGCTTACCAATTATGAGCATGTGTCAGAGCTTATAGCTGCTTAGCGCGTATTTTTGTGTCATGTACAGAGGATGGCTGTTTGGCATTAAACGCATTCCCAAACGCGTTTTAATTATTGTAAATGGTTTTCATCGCCTTAGGGTTTTGGATTTAGACACCATATTTTATAGTATAGGGGATATCCCATTTGATGAAAATAATAATAATGTATGCATTATTGGTTAGTCCACGACCAGCGTGACGCAGTAATCAGTGTATTATTGTTCCCAGGAAATGGTATACGGTGTCTTAAACAGGAGGACGTAGTAAATATTAACGATATTGCAGTGCGGTAGCGATCACAACTGGCACCAGGGGTAACGTCTCCCACGCGGGTGGTCGGTATTAGCTGGTTCACAACGCGCGAAGCCAGTATAGCTGCATGTATGATGCATGGAGCCAAAACTTCACTTTTAAGGGAAAATTTCCTATTTTAAAGAAAGTTTTGGAAAATTTTGACGCTCTAAGGAAAACAATTAAATACAAAAATTCTAAGGGGAAATCTGGAGGAAATTTTCGGTTAATTCCAGAAAATGTAATTTTGAAAAGTGGAAGCATTGATGGAGCTGCAAAATCGAATACTCCGCACATGTACGCATGTGCGCAGCATGCATGTGGAAAGCCCATGCTTCCCATCGCAATAGTTCAGGCTATGTGGTTACTGGACTGGACAGTCAGGAGAAGTCATTTTAAGACAGAACCGAGCAGCACATCTTTGCACTTGATAGCGGTGTTTGGTTTATTTTATGATCCTGACAGAGTTGCTGTGCTTCCAGGTATCGGACGGAAAATAGCTATTGTAGCAGCGGTGTGTAAACAAGTGCTTAACATGACAGGTTTCTTTTTGAGAAGGCCAAGCACCCGATTGCCCTAGTATATTCGATGCCCTGACTCGATTGTCTGATCGATGGGTTTATTCCAGGATATGTCAGGATGTCAGGTTCCAGACCAAAGAAGTGGAAGACACGACGATAGTCGATTTTCTTGGAGAAGAGTTTCCACCATTTAGGTACTGCGCTTGTTATGATGGCACTGTGGGACATGGGATATTTTTAAATACAGAGGAAGGGGCTGGAAAAAATTAAATAAATAAATAAATAAAGTAATCCTAAGAAGTTTGTTCTTCTTATCGTTCGCTTTGGTCCAAAATCAACAGCAGCCATAGCTCTATTTGCCCTGGATTCACAGTTTGGGGAGGGCTGGTGGTAGTAGGCAGCCAGTAGTTCCGAATCGTGAGTGGACAATTGCTATGGCTGTAGGCGTGTGCCTTATGTAGTCTTGGAGGGCCAGTAACAAGAGTAGGCCTTATAGTACACAAGTAAGCGTTGTTACAGAGCTTTGAGTCTTTCGAATGCCGGTATCAAGCAGTGCAATTGGGTTTTACAGGTATTTATGTTGGCAGCAGGGTTTTCTGAGCAGGAGTCTCCCGTCGGTGAATATCTAGCAAGCTCAGAAGTCAATAGTTTTGTGTCCAGGCCAAATACTTCATAGTTCGGGTCCATAGGTAGGGGCGCATGCGGTGACGTCGGTGTCTATCGTCGTCCCAACAAAACCGGCACTATATATCCCTTGGGACACCACGATTTTGGGAAAGGTAAATTTGCGATCGTTGAGGGTTTTGTGGATTTAGTTCTACCTGCATGAAGGGAGGCTGTTGCGGCTGGAGAACGCTGCTGGGTATATTGGCCGAAGAAGCTGATGATGGGATTTTGACAGAATGTCCGTACCTTTTATTTTTAATCTTCGCTGAGAAGACTTTTAAATGTTTTATTTCCTTTGTGTGAGCTTATTAGTGAATTGATCATTCGTGGACTTCGACTTCATGATGATGGTTTATTGGTTCTTGTCAAGGACCTTGCCCCAAATGTTGCTCATGATGGGTTTATACGTATACACTGCGGGTATCCTTATCACGGGATATCCCTGATCACAGTGTCAACAGGACCATTCCACACTGTGAATTGCCACCTTGTGGTCACAGTGTGTAATCATTTTCACCACCGTTCAACCACTATGTGATCATCGCCACCTATGAACTGACAATGTGATTCTGTCACAGGTGTTTGTCCACGGCAGAAACACTCCAGAGAACATGGTTGCACACACACAGACCATTCCAACATTCTCCCTATTTTGCATCCTTGTGGAGACCTCTATTGTTCTATATAGTTTTAATCACAGTTGTTAGAATCGTTATTTCAAGACAAATTCTATGTACGCAAGATGTCAATCCGCTTACCGAGAAGGACATAGCACTGAGACTGCACTCTTGAGAGTGCAGAATGATAAGTTACTCTCGCTCTTGGTAGTTGGCACCGTGACGTTATTTTGTGGTTGTTAGATCTTTCTGCCGCAGTTTGACACCATCGATCACATTATATTCTCACTAGGGACTGTGCTCCTCTGTTTTGTATTGGGGGAATATCAGTTAAGCTAAGGCTAGCTAAAGTCGCACCCAACACAATCCGTAATTCCAGCGTGTGTGTATTGGATCGATGGTGTCAGATGAGGCCCAGTTGAAATTTGGTGTTCCACAGGGGTGTAGTATTGGGCCTGTCCTTTTCCCTTTATATGGTGCCACTTAAAAACATTATCGACCGTCATGGCGGTCTCAGTGGAGTGTCATGTATGCTGATGACACCCAGCTGTACATCGCCTGTGATACGCCGGCGGATTACATCAGTCATTGCCTCCATTGAGGTATGCGTTGACGAGATTAGACGTTCAGGGTCCATCCTTCGTCCAAAGTACGAGATCTTGGAGTTTTTTAGACTTGCTGCGAGTATGGCCCACCATGTAACAAGGCACAGTCTTTACAGTAAATCGGCGTCATTTGGGCTCTTATGGAAGATTGGGAAGGTTCGAAAAATATTGGAAAAATCTTCAACTGAGAAGCTTGTTCATGCTTTTGTTACCTCCAGGTTGACTATTGTAATAGTCTACTTTTTGGGCTTCATTCAAATCCAACTGAAAAAAATTACAACTCATTCAAGAATTCCGCCTGTTCACGACTGATAACTGGAACCAGAGTTCCGGGAGAGTATTACTCCTGTGCTCGGGACTTTGGGTTACTGGTTATTAGATTTATTATTATTATTATGTGTAATCATTTCTGGTAATGAAACCAAGGGATGTTCTCAGAAAAGCGCATCTTACACCGTAAAGCTGAAAGCCTGAGGAAACCCAAACAACAAGGCGCGCTTGCAATGTGAACCAGAAACACCGGGATAAACCCCTTACACTTCCACGATAAGTGTTCTGGGTTCTTTACGCATTACTTGCCAATCTGATACACGGGACCTACACGTATTAACGCGTCCCATCCGAAAGGACGAAGCAATTATGGTTAAGTTATCTTGCTCAAGGACACAAGTGTCACGACCGGGGCTCGAAATTAACACGTTGCTGCTGGGGCCAACACCAGAACTTGAGTCTCGGTGCACGCTAGACCGCTCGGCCCAATGACACTCCTGATCGAACAGCGGATTCGTTTCAAAATCCTTGCTATTACTTATGTAAAATAATTGAGAATGTCAGCGCCGATCTCAATTACTGACCTGGTTGATCTCCGTGCCGGTTCCGCAGAGATCAACAACAGAGTAAGTGAATGGTTTAGAGCCTCACCTTGAGATTCTATAATATTAAAGTATTATAGTAATCATACATTCTCTGTTGTTGCTCCCATGGTATGGAATGATCTTCCATCAAACATTCGATGCAGCCTGCATTATGAATCCTTTCAAGTCATTGGTTAAAACTCATTTGTTCCCGTTCTTATTATGGTAGTCGCTGTTTACTTTGGTACTTTACAACTTTTTATCTTTTAACTTTTAACTTTTAAATTTTATTGGAACTGTTTTTAATGGAAAGGGCTCTTATACACTTGTACAGTGTCCTTTCGAGATAATTGTATGTGGTGCACTTAAAATAATAAATGATTAGATTAGATTAGATTAGATTAGATTCTTTCCTTTGTTCCTGTACTTAACAATTTCTCCCTTAGGGTTTGTGGCACACAAATTTCCTTGTGGAGTTTCGGAGTCCTTTAGAATTCCCCTGTGGAGACCAATTGTTCTTGCCTTTCCCTTTTGTTATAGGACTCTGTCAAGGGCAGCGAAAGTAAGAAAGAACACTGTGAATTTTACTGTAGTGGTCACAGTGTGAACACATTGTGAGTCATTTCACACTGTTCAAACCACTATGTGATCACACTATGAACACTCCAGTGACTATTTCACAGTGTTAGGGGCTCTAGCCTCTTCCTCTGTGATCACACTATGAACACTGTGATTATCTCATAGTGTTATCCCTCCATGGTTCTACTTGCCACTCTGATCACATTATGAACACACTGTGAATATCTAATCTATATAAAAATCCACTATACTTTTACTATGATTAAACTATAGTTGTACTGTAGTATATAAAGTTTTACCTAAAGGTTGATGAAAACTGGGAATTAACATCAGAAAATAAACTTGCAATAGTACATATATGTAACAACAATCATCAATTGGATTAGTTTTAATTGAATATGTAAGTTCACTGGTGTTACATTTAACTATATTTGCATGCTTAAAAAACTTTTCCTGTAATTACATACAAAAAAGATATATTTTATGTGTTATTCGTGAACTAAAAATTCTAACTTATTTTGTGATTTATATAACTTAATTAGGATAAGTCTTATCATTTGCATATGTTTGCTGGATGCATACTTATACAGTGTGTATGTAACAGTAGAACAGGAATGTACATAATTATGCAGTCCTTGAAATATGACACCACCCAGCCTTTCGACCCTCGTAGTCAGGTATATTATGTAATACCAAGATTGAAGTTGCCGTTATGTGCTGTGTAACTAGTACTAGGATCTCTGCATTATTTTCTCCAAAAATCTCCACAACTGTCACTGTCGGAACAAGATAAGGAGAGAGAGAGATTTGTCAAATCTGATACGTTTAAATCTGCAGGATGATTATTGGCAAGATGTTTTAGCATATCAATTAAATAACTAGAGCTCAATGTTTGTTAGAACAAACACACGGTGTTCGTGTCAACTTCCGGTTCAATCAAGTTATCATCGATGATGTCAATTTATATTTTGCAAAAGGTGTATCATCTTTTATAATAACCTCACTTCATATTCAAAGACCTATCAATTTTTGTTAGAATGTTTGAATTTGAACTCCTGTTTTGACTGGAAGTAAATGTTGATCAGGGTGATTTGAAGGTCATAAATATGACACAATAAAACTTCCTCAAGATCATGAAAAATAACGTTAGTACTGCTTTGGTTCAATATTTGAGATTGGGAAAAACAATCGCTTTTTAAAATGCAGCTAGGGGGCGCTTTAACCCTTTGATGACGTCATCAAATATATTTTTTTGAAAAGATAAGTCGTCGCTCAATCATTTTATTCACAGCACCATTATATTAAAATTTTCCCTATGGTTTTCAGAGAAAAAATTATTATTTTCTACAAGTGCTTCAGAATATTTTTTTCTCCTTCCGGCTCTGCCCGGCAGGGGAGGTCTTTACCTAGTGTAATTCGACATCTGATGACCTCACTCATGACGTCACAAACTTAGGACACAACCACATGTAAAGGTTCACATGTGTTAAGTTTTGAAATATTAAAAATTGGGAATTTTTAGTGTATTTCTGATGAAGTCATCATGACGTCACAACTTTACGTAAAACTATGTCATAAATTTATTGGGACAACTACATGTTATGGTTCAAAGGTGTCAAGTTTGAAGGCCCTGTAAACTTTGGAACTATGTTTTTTATGTTCGATAATTTAAATGCATCGAGAAGGAGAAGAAAAAACGGAACAATTGTCGCACTTAACACCTAAAAACCGAATAATTTTAAGAGGTGTTCTGCGCTGTTGCACGAACATCTAAAAAAACTAGAGCTAAGTAGTTGTTGGGACAAACACACGGTGTTCGTGTTGAACTTCCCGGTGCACCAAATTCACCACTTGATGATGTTACAATCGTTACAATTTAAATTTCCCTGTTTTGGCCTCGGATAGCTACATAATTTCTTTGAGATTAATGTTAGATATTTCATTGTTATTACAATCATGAACAAAAATTTAGCCATTAAATCTTTTCTTTTGGTCAGGAGTTACGATTTTAAAAGATAATTTCAAATTCTACAAGTTATAACTTCTGGTTTTCAACTGCTGATTGCATTTTAATAGCTTATTATTATTGTTGACCTTGCCAAATTTCATGAAATTTTGTTTCGCCGCATTCTATCGTCTGCACCGTTACGCAGCGCGAGCAAAAAACGTGGGGTCGAGTTGTCACATAAAGGGTCGAATTGTCTCATGGGTCGCTTTTTGTAGGTCGAGCTGTCACGAGGGTCGAGTTGTCAAAGGTCGAGATGTTCATGACCTTTTCAGACATAACAGAAAGTAAATGCCCTTTTGAAGCCAAGACACTAGAGGGCGGTATTCACGTTTCACACTGCAACCAAAAAGCTTTCGAAAATTGTATGTTAATATGAAAGTGTTTTATGTAATGCAACAGAGTGTGGCTGGCAACCCATGGTGTATAGCTGTAGGTTTGTGCGAAGTAACCGATACTGCATAATACATACAGGGAAAGGGCTTCAGAATATTTTTCACTTAAACTCGGGGGTTTCGACCGGAAGGAAAGGTTAGATTGGGGTTCATGTCAGAAACGAAATGTGACATAATTCAAGATCTTTAAGATGATGCAAAGACTGTGAAAATAATATCTTTTGTGGTTCATGAATATGATTTGGTTATTTGCTATATTAAAATTTGGGGAAAAAATCTGCACTAACCATTTAGGAAATTTGCTAAATCATTAAACCCAAAAACCCAATATTTAAAAATAAACACCCAACAATTTTTGGGGAAAAAATACCGACCATTTTGTTTTCAGATTCTTTTTCGCCACAATTGGTTATTAAACAATCATTGTGGGAAGTTTATTGATGCTTTGATTAAAGAATTGTACAATTAAAACAACGAAATCCTGACTTTGACATTTCTCGTTCCACAGGTATACGCGACAATGCAAATTTTGGGGAGTCAAAGGTCAACGGAAACTGCAGCAGGAGGACACTTGAATGAGACCTCTTCATCCGGGGAACTTGATGTCACCAAGGAGGACAACAACTTATCAGTTGTCGATGAGATTTACGGGACAATGGGAAGACTGGACGTCCTAGGTGAGTGATTTTTGTAACAGATGTATTATCCTTGTTTCAGATTTTGGCCAGTCTACCTATCGCTATGGTCCCACAGGAATATTTCGATCTTCTGCCGAAACATATTTCGATTCCTGTTTTTATTGTTATTTTTAATAATTTCGTCAAAATCTCGTATAACACGACAAAACATTCATTTCCGTGAGGTAATTTTTTATTTTGTATTTTCTCGACAATTTCGATTCATTTTCGATTTTTGCTTCGACGACTTTCGACTGTTTAGACTATTTCGACTGGCATTTCGGACAAAAATTCGACCGTTTAGATTGATTTCGATTTTTTTTTCGAATAATTTTCGATTGTTTTAAAAAAATTTGGACAAGTTGTTCCGATTTATTTCGACTGTAACGATTGTTTAGACTATTTAGAGAGTTCAGATTTATTTGACTGGTTTTGAAACCCTTTAGACTGTTAAGACTATTTCGATTTCATTTTCGATAGTTTCGATAAAATGTCGACAAAATTTCGATAATTTTGATCGAAACTTTATCGAAAATATTGGTCAGGTTTTTAATAATTTTCGATTAATGATTTTTTTTTTCGACAAATCTCTACAAATCCTTCGACAACATCGAGTTGAAGCCTGATTTTTTTAGACTATTTCGACTTTTCGAGAAAATTTTGTAAAAAATCTAAAATCTTGACGAAACACGATCTAGAGAGTCGAAACTTCGTGGGACCATAGCATTATGGGGTTAGAATTACCCCGGGAGAGTCTGACTGAACCGAAACGATGTCAAAGAGAGTACGGGTCGCGTAATGTTTTCCCAGGACAACGTGGGCACACCGCGTACGGGTCAGGAAACCAACGACTTCCCAACCCGGGGTCAATTCTGACCTAGAAGTTGTATAAAGGCTCGCAGAGTGCATGCTGGCTGCATCGGTGTGTTAATGTAGTTCAATAATATTCAATTTTTAGTGAAATAATCATTTGTATTTTTGTATGCAGTGAATAATGCCGGATCCAGTGGTATAGATGCTAGATAAGAAGTCGCTTGAATGGTGTCAGTCAACGATGGACATCAACCCACTGGGGTGTTGTCAGAACTATAAGAGCAGTACTACCAGCGATGAAGAAACAGAAATCGGGCCCGGGATTTCTTTGTAACGAGCCCTGGGGTTTTCCTAGGTTCGTTTTAAAGTAATCTCAGTGGTAGAATCTCGTATTTAACTAACCAAATAATATTTAACAAACATTTCGTGAAGCCATAATTCAGGTAAGTGGATGGTATGGGAGGCTACAAATGGTATTACAACGGAGTTCATCAAATACTGACTCCACCCCAGATGAGCTCACTTGCCCCTTAACTTGGTAGAAACTGGAAAATATGTTTAATAATTTAATATTTAATATGGTAGTTCAATACAATGTTATGCTGCCAGGCCGCAATTTTTAAACCCGTCGTCATCATTGCAGGTAATTTGTATGACATTCGTTTTATTGCAGGTTTTCCTCTTTTCCACATACACATCCTCGTAAATTCGCCGTTGAGGGTTTTCGGAATCCATTGCCGCAATAATACGTGATGGGTACAATATACAGTAGGCTAATAATGATCTAGGGTGTTGTAAAACACCCACTCAAACCAAACGACGCTTCCAGTTCCTCACACTGTCTTCTCTCTCTGACTAGCCCCGTCCATTCATTCTGCTTCCTCACCATCTGTTATCTCCTGCTCTTTTCTATCTTCTGTGACTTTAGTTGTTAATTTATCTTTTGTAAGCTTGAGTGGCTTTTGACCTTTGACGGCATCCAGCATAATTTATTTTCTTTAAACATCGGCACACCCGTCACAATTCATCGACAGCGCTATATTTACAAGCCCCTCAACAATCATAAAAGTAATGGAGAGAAAATATGACTGTCGGACTTGAACCCACAGCCCTCGAATGCCGTACTATACCAACTTGGTTAACCAGCCTTCTATGTTGGCGGGCGGTCCACTTATGCCAATTATCTATTGCCTTGTGGCCAGGTCAGAGGCCAAACCATATCTGCTGAGTAGCCAGGGGATCGCTTTGGCCGACGCAAAACAACCCGGGGTAACGGCAGTGGGGGATCAATAACGGGACACGTTTTACGTGGTTGTACGCAGATTTATAGAACCGACCTGAAAGACATTATAAAATCACCGAAGAACAATATTTTATGTAGGGCCTACTTCAGGACAAAACACACAAACACATTTAAAAATTTTTCCAGTGTTGTATTAATATGAATAAATTTGGAGATATAAATATATTAAAATAGATGATAGCACATAAGAATCAATTTTTAGACGTTTTCTACCTCATGATGGTGCCACGCTTATACAATTAAGTTCTATTGCATTTTTTCAGGAAGGACCGCGAATATTAATTACTTAAAATCTAACTTTTGAAACTGTTTCATCAATTTGTGTGTAATTTTTTGTTATTGTTTGATATTTTTGTTCTTTCAATCAATATGAGTTTAGAGAAACAAGGATTTTGGGTCTAACATCCCAAAAAATTGGGAATTGGGAATTCCTCGTTATCGATATTAAAAGATCTGGAAGACTATTGCCCTTTTTTCAGAAGGATGTCTCACTTGTTTGTGCTGATGGTAATTTTAGTGTGTTTCAATGAAGAAAAAACAAGTCACACCATTTTTTTGTGTTCGAGATCAACTTTTGCCCTGACTGAGATCAACAGTAATATATGAACTTTTACATGGTAAACAAAGTGGAGAGAGAGTGTTTGTGGAGTTGTTGTTTTGCTGTGTTTGAAACAGAGTTGTCTAACTTGACATATGGTAAGAACCCTTGTAGGCTGGACTATCCACAAGTAATAAAACTATAGACAAGAAGTCTGGAGAGCAAAGCTTTTAAGTGAGGTGATGACATGTGGTGAAGGTAGGTCAGCAATAAAAAGTGGACCTTGTAAGTGGTTATCAAATTATTGAAGCTTGGGACAACACAGGGTCAAATAGTACAACAAACACTGAGAATACTGTATGGAAAGTATACAATGGATTGAAATTTACAAATGTTTCTATGTTTATACGGAAGAAAACACTACAGTAATATAGAACATTTGTACCCAATATAGTACAGGTGGTACTTTGAGGGTATAAATAAAGGGTGTAGCCAGGACTTTTCAGTGGGGGCACAGGGGGGTATTGTAAATGGGGTATGGTTTTCCTTTCTTTATCTTTTTCTGTTTTAAAGGGCACTAAGGAGGATTTTTCGTGGGGCACCTGGGGCATTGAATTGTGGGGGGCATGTGCCCCCTGTGGCTCCCCCTGTGGCTACGCCGTTGGGTATAGTTGTTAGATTTGTATTCAAACCACAATTGTCGTCGTGCTTGTACGGCGAATTTGGTATTTAAGCAACGTTTAAAGATATATCGCCCGTTTTGGCTAAGACGCCCCACAAAATAGAATTTATAAAGGGAACAAATTTTGAAAGATAATATAGTTGTTAAAACGAAAAGAAAAAACTAAAATTATGAAATATGAATGTCGGAAAACTTAATAAAAGCTGATATTTCAAACGTACTTGATTCTGATTGACAGCCGTACTGGCCCAATCAGAATACTGCATGCACACGCCCTCGGTCGTTACGTACAATAAATTGTGTGGTCACGTAAGTTTAGGATTAAAAACAGTGGGCCAGTATTTTATTAATTTGAGTTTTTATTTTACTGGTACTAACTTTGAAAAAATTCATTCAATGTCTCAAACGAAGCTTATAACTTGCTTAACCCTGCAGAAACAGAAATTCAACATTTAAATCTCATTTTACGGTTTAAAATTTGGGCCCCAAAACATGGGGTTACATCTTTTTGCAATCAGGCCCCATATTGATTTAATATTATTCATGAAACACAGCACTGGACCAAGAACCCCCCATCTGCAGCTTAAAGGTAATGAGCCAATAAATGGGCTTGAGTAGATTTGTTTCTTAATGTCTTTCGGTGGTTTGTTTACTTTTTGAGGGAAACCATTGGGTTGACCAGGACCAGTTAACTGCTTGCAAACCCAAAGTCGTAACAGAGTATGATGTCTTCGAAAATTCCGACGCCATCTTAAAAGATTTATTTGCCATTTACTGAACCACCTTAACACGTATGGCTCAAGAGATGCAGAGTCCAGAAGAGATTGGGCATATTTACATCTGGCGATGACACCTGCGAGGAACCCTCATCTTCGGAACTAGTGGTACGTGACCGAGATGGCTGCATCAAAGTTGAGAGACACAACAACGGATGACGTCCGATCAGTGTCACACTATAAATCAGTATAATGTTGGATGAGGTCACCACTCCTTTGGTTCGGGCTGTAACTTTACAGGTTATTTGTTTTGTGTATTGATACCAAAATAAAAATAGTGAAAGTATGTAACTTTAGATCTAAGTTTCTTGATTGTTTAAACAAGAAATTGAAGTGTACATGACAATGCATCTTATAGAGACATAATCATATAAAGTTAGTGGGGGTATGTCACTTTTACAATTAACTATATTTAAATCTTTGGTAATTGCTAAATTGTTATTGGTAATCTTAATTATGTAGGATGGTTGAGTCAGTGAGGGAGAAGTGATTCGTATGTTATTTTCCCTTTTCCAGAAATGTAGTTTAAGGGTGCCCTTCTCAAAATATCGTATCTTTTAAACTTATTTTAAAAACATTGGAAAAATCTACCTTTGAAAGCTGAATATTCCCCAAAAATCACCCAATGGGGGCCAGTTTCATAAAGCCGCCAAGTAGAAATGTTGCCCCCACAGACAACGAGCCCCCAGATGACAGTGCCTCTGGGGCCCCTGCCGCAACAGCTTCAAAGAAAAAAGTGTATGGGTACCCCTAAGAATAGCGATGCAGCCTTTGGATAACTACATCAACTCAAGTCAATTCTGGAGGTTCACAGGAAACCTCCTACTAGCTGTGCCAGCAACCCTTTTCCCGTGCTGAACGGGACGCCATCGGTGAACCCCGCCAAGCCACCAACCTATAATAAATAATAAAAATAATCAGAACATTTATATAGCGCTCTTACATAGGTGTAAATGAGATGCACAAGGCATCCACAGGGTCCCACAGCGCTTAGAAAGAAAAGGAGGATTATTGGGAAAAGGTGGGTTTTGCGGCCGAGACTTGAATTGTTTCAAAGTAGGGTCAGTTGAAGTTCCTAACCTAATAACAAACGGGCTGACAAAGGGTCTGCTGTTGTGGCTGCGAACAGAGATGACTACATAGCCCAGACCCTTTAGACAACTAAGTAACACTGATTACTATATAGAATGTGATACTGACCCACCCACTCCTTTCGCAAAGGAAACGTCTGACACCAAGTCAGAATTATAATTGCAACGGTATTAACAAGGATACCTTTTAACTATCTCATCCCACAGGATCCTCGTACGGCCCGCTTCTATCTACTGCCCAAAATACACAAGGCAGGTAACCCTTTGGGTCGTTCCCATTGTGTCGGGTACGGTAGCCCAACAGAACGTATTCCCTCTGAGTTCGTTGGGACAGCTACCTCAACCCCTCTGGTCTCTCATATCCCTTCATTCATACAGGACACTACGGACTTTCTCCGTAAACCAAAGGGTATTAAACATCAAATACCAATTTGGCCTTTGTCACTCTGGATGTTTCCTCTCACTAACATCCCCCATAGCGAGGGCATAAACACATGTGACAATGCTCAAGATCCAACAACTACAAACCAAACTCTTCTGTGGAGACACCCCACAGATCTTATCCGGAGCATAACTGGATTCAAAATAATTTCAATTTTCTAGATGAAACTTTCTCCAGGTACAAGGCACAGCCATGGGCACTAAGTATGGCGCCAATCATATGCTGGTTAATTGTTTATGTTCCGACCTTGAAGACAGATTGCTATCTTTCTGCCTCAATTGCCTCTAGTATGGTGGAGATTTATTGATGATATTTTCTCCATCTGGTGTGGTGCTAAGATATCAGATGAATTCATCAATCACATTAATGTATTCCATCCCCACCATCAAGTTCACTGCTAACTACCCTCCAATAGCGTAAACTTCCTAGACGTCACCATCAACAAATCCCCAGGGCATTCGACTGATGTATATTGTAAACCCCACTGGACACTCATCAATACCTCCCTTCTGACCCAGCTGCCACCCAAGCACTGCAAAGAGGCCATTGCCTACAGTCAAGCTCCTCCGTATAAGACGTATCTGTTCCACTGATACATTATACAGGACGGTCGTCTGGAAACTGAGGCAACACCTTTGTATCCTCGGGTTCATAGCAAACGCGGGTCCAACTATAAATCAACAGGGCCCCTCTGTACCCCTGTAGCACCCTCTTGGCTACCCTGGTAACAAGAAAACCCTTTCCCCAACAGAGTTCCCCTATGACTATTTTACACCCTCTGATATGGTTACGCTCAGCCATCCCTGAGCCCCTTTTGATTGCTTCTTCCGTCGCCCCCGCAACCTCGGCGATAGGCTTGGGTTTCAATAGTTCTAGCACCAACAGTGACCTTAACGTCACTGATCATGAATCGCCACAGGGTGCTTTAATTGTACCCGCTCGAAATGCAAAACCTGTTTGTATCTCAAACCTGCTCAGAAGGTGAAAAGCCATGTACTGGCCTCACCCACACAATCAGACTAAATCCCAGTGGCACCCAGTGTTATATAAATGTAATCTCATGTAAAAGATGTGGTAAACAATATGTAGGGAGGGACAAAGACCCAAATTATGTCTCCGCTTGCCAAATCATGTCTGCTCTGTGAAAACCAGGAAAAACATACACTGTATCAATCCACCAACAGCCCCAATCAATATTAAGGATGCTGAACTTATTTTAATTGAAGCTCGTACTAGCAATGATAACACATCGCAAACTTAGGGAGTCACACTGATACATCAACTCCACACACTTCAAATCATATGGTTTCAACATCAACACGGGTATTAAATAACCGTAACCACTATTTATATCATTCCTAGTTCACCTATATCATTACTGATTTCATCAACTGCTCCAATATGTTTTTTTTTTATTCTTTATGTTACCTTTGTATATCATTACAATTTTTCCAACTCTCTTTAGGACACAATTATAATTTAGCTTATTTACACCCACACACCAACACCTCAATTTGTATGTTATTTACCCCCTTTTTGTTGTCATATCCCTTGTGTGTTGTCCTATTTCACCCTAGCTACCACAAGCTGCCACCTCACCTTTTGTATGGCTCCCAATCCCTCCCTACCCTAGCTTTACCACAAGCTGCCGCCCCACCTTTGTATGGCTCAATAACCTCCCTTTACCCCAGTTTTACCACAAGCTGCCGCCTCACCTTTGTATGGCTCAATAATCCCTCCCTACCCTAGCTTTACCAATAAGCTGCCGCATCTACCTATTGTGTGCTTACTAATCCCTCCTTACCCTAGCTTTTACCACAAGCTGCCGCATCTACCTATTGTGTGGCTGACTAATCCCTCCCTTACCCTAGCTTTTTACCACAAAGCTGCTGCATCTACCTATTTGTGGCTGACTAATCCTCCTTTACCCTAGCTTTACCACACAAGCTGCCACATCTACCTTGTGTGGCTCAATAATCCCTCCCTTTACCCTAGTTTTACCACAAGCTGCCACATCACTCATTGTAGGCTCACTTTAACCCTCCTTACCCTAGCTTTACCACAAGCCGCCACATCTACCCATTGTGTGGCTTAATAATCCCTCCTTTGTTCACTTGATACTCCTATGCTTATATTATTTAATTGGCTACTATTTTCCTGCTTTTTGGATCCTGCCCCATGATCCTTTGCTTTCCATTTTCCTATAAAGACTTAACCTAGGGACTTGAGATCACTTGAGACTTACCATGCATTTAACTCTGAGGCACTCAATATTTGTAGGTCTTAAACTTGGTCATCTACTTTCAATTCAAAAGTAAAGTATTTATCATTAATTATTGATCCTTATGATGTTTATTTTTAAATTTTAGATTTCTTGACACAGAAACTGATATGTACAATGGAATTTTCCGCATCGTTTCACTATTTAATAATGGGAAGATTTTTTAACACTTAATTAATTTAATTAATTATACGGTATTAAAGAACCGGTAATTCAACTTACAGAGGGCCATATTGTAAATATTTTGCAAAGCTGAGGTGCATGCCATAAACTTGATGTTAGTAATATTGGCTGGTTTCACGCCCCAATTTTTAAAAATCTGATCCCGCCTTAAAAATGCAGCAAAATGCCATGCTTTTTGCTCAAAGCGCAAAATGTTTATCTTAGCAGAGATTGTAAATGTTTTGATTAGCTGATGAGCGCCTTTACAGGGCTGCCGAGGCTGTATACTAAGGAGGGTTGAAAATGATCCAGGATTGATTTTAAAGTAGCCTTGGTGACAGGGATACACATAAAAGTGACTCTGGAGCATCACATATCGTGATGGAATTGGCGTTATATAAAAATCCACCATTATTATTTATTATTAAATTAGGATCTATATTATGGATTATGCTTACAGTGTTTATTTATACAACGTAGCCATGCATAGGCTAGGCCTAGTCTCATAATTTCACCAGTGTAGCCAAAAAGGGGGACATTTTGTGGGGGTGGGGAAGCCAATTCTTCAACTTGTTGGCAAGAATAGTGTCTGTCGGTAAATTCACAAACTTGTTTTTTAAATTATCGGTTCATATGAGTTTTGTTTCAGTAAATATACCCCAAAATGTTACCCTCCCCCACGCTGAAAATCCCGGCTACGCCACCGCATTCCTTCAATAATTAAGTAGAAACCGTCTTGGAATAATTACCGTTTCTTCAAGATCCGAACGGTAAATAATTTACAGAAAAATAACAATAATGATGATAACTAAGTAAGGACTGGCAGAAATGCACTTTTAAATTTTCAGAAAGTACATTTTGCAGAGTTGGAATAATTATTCTCTAGAAAATGGGTTTAATCTTTGCGTTGCTTGTAAAACAAATATAATCATATTTTATTTCAAAATAGTTTACTGATTATTCCATCTCGATATTGAGAATCACATTAAACTAATTTGCGAAGTAAACCAATGTATTGTATAATTATAGTTTAATAATAATAATAATAATAACAATAATAATAATAATAACACACACACACACACACACACACACACACAATAATAATAATAATAATAATAATGTGTGGACTTATATAGCATCAGTATTCCACTAACTGAGTGGTGCCCCTTTAAGCATTATATTATTACCCTTGCTCATAAATCATTCCTCGAAACCATCTCAGCTCCTTGAGGAGTATATGTTTCAAATTGCTGCCAGTACAGCGGATATAGGGCTAATCAACCACCCCTGCCCTCACAGGTACCCATTTAACCCTGGGTGGAGAGAAGGTTTGCGGTTAAGTGTTTTGCTTAAGGACACAAGCAGTCATGGCCGGGATTCGAACCACCATTCTGCTACAACACCAGAACTTGAGTCCGGTGTTAGACTGTTCGCTGTACGACACTCACAGTTTGAACACTGTTTGAACACTGTTTGAAAACAAAATAAACTGTGTGCTGGTGATGGTATGCTATAGAACCTTTATATCGGTGTCGATGTCGTCAGTTTTTGCTAAGTTAATATTCTTTAGTTACTCTGGGAAGTATCAGCCCTCGAATCCAAAAACCTTTCTTTCTTGAAATAATTGTTAATATCTGACAAAACATCTCTTCGCACTGACATTTCCAATTGTTCGAGTCTGTACCAGCATTCCACCCACAAGTTCTGGTGATATGGATGCCTTCATTTGACGGACAGGTTCTTGATCGCAGTCGCTTGCTTCCTCCTCCCAGGTCGGCAAATAAGTCGCAGCCATGTTGCCGTCCCTTGTGGGATCAGGGAACTCCTGGCCCACGATGTACCGAATTCTATCGCACGAATGGCGGACGTTGTTTATCACCAATTACGCTGTCACGTCCTGTCTGACTTTCCATTGTGGGAGATTGGGAACTCTCCGCCACACGGGCGATCAGGCTGACGCCCAACGCCTGCAGAAAACCATCGTAATTTCGTTTTTACAAGCTTCCATTTGCCAGTCAAGTCCACAGGTGGTCTAGGCCTCATAGATATTGGCTTAGGCTCAGTTTTATCTGCCAACATGGGTTATAATATTAAGGAAAAAATTCTAATTGAATTCATCGTCCAAGTCCAAAAAATGATTAAAAAACAACTCAACTTGGGATCTGGACTTTGATACGTTCATAGTCTATTATTAGAAGTTCATGGTAATATACTTTTTTGGTATCACATACCACCCAGTGAATCGCCTGTCTCGAACTATTCGTTCACTGCGCGTACACCCAATTTCAAGACAATGTAACCTAAAAACCCTGGAGCCGGCATAAATTTTGCACGTGTTGAGGAATTATGCCCATTGAATTTATGTCTAATGCATGATATCCCAAACCACAAGTCTATTTACCTACATGTAGGTAATAGACTTTCGTCCCACATAATGCGGTATTTTTCAGCCCCAGGTTCTGTACGGTGGGAATACAGCCCTTACCTCGGATATTTTCAAAAAGTAATATATACATGTTTAGGCATACTGTACACTTTATTTCCTTTTTATAAGGCCTTTAAATTGTCGCACGGGGCACTAGACAATTTATGACACCAAATGCTTGTAACCAGACGGCAACCTGCACAAGTATAAATCCAGCACAAATATAATCAGCCCAAAATAATCCTACGAAAATAATTACACAAAATCCACACAAAATAATCCCTAGGTGCGATGGAAATCACTTTGTCACAGGTTCTGGGAAAGTTTAGGGGAAAGCCATGTCGCATACAATGACACAAATGCAAGAAATATAGAACAAAGGTGATACAAATCCCGCAGCAACACCAATATAATTATTGATACGCGGACCAAGGATGGAGATAATAAACTGAATATAAAGCTATACAAATGGCGTTGTTTATTTGTATAAAAGTTACATGTATTATATTTATTACAATGTAAGTATTACTCAGTAATAAAACAATATTTGAGGTCAAACTCCCCAGTTACTGGGTACTTCCTCGAAAGGGACTCCGATATTATTGACAATTACCGGTTCAAGGGTAAGACACAATTAAATGAAATAAATAACAAAAGAGGTCGATCTGACAGTCTGTGGTCTCAATATGTATTATGTAAAAATATTCTTCAATGGCAGAACAATCTTCTAACATCAAAATGAAAAATTTAAATCAGCAATGATCCATATAAAGGTTTACAAAGAAATGAAGGGGATTTAATACAATGCAACAATGGAAAATAATAAAGGAACTTATGGGTTGACGACTGGCTAGATGATGATGATCTTGAGCAATGGAGAATAGTTCAATGAGGAATCACGCGAACGACAAGAATGTTCTTTGGTCCAGAGAAGTCACCAAAAAAGAAGTGAAGATGAAGCTAGTAGAACAAAATGAAAGGACGAAAGTAGAAACAATCGGTGAAGTCAAATTACAAAACACACCAAACATCAAGGACATCCACGGCTCCAAATAGGGTTGAGGTCAATCAATTATGCTGAACAACCCATGTTTTTAAAAAATATATAAAATATGTGATGTTGTGTCTGAGACGATTGTAGTGATCCTGACTATTTAATAATAATAATAATACAATAATAATAATAATAATAATAATAATAATAATAATAATAATAATAATAATAATAATAATAATAATAATAATAATAATAATAATAATAATAATAATAATAATAATAATAATAATAATAATAATAATAATAATAATAATAATAATAATAATAATAATAATAATAATAATAATAATAATAATAATAATAATAATAATAATAATAATAATAATATTAATAATAATAATAATAATAATAATAATAATAATAATAATAATAATAATAATAATAATAATAATAATAATAATAATAATAATAATAATAATAATAATAATAATAATAATACTAATAATAATAATAATAATAATAATAATAATAATATAGAAGATTTATAATGCGCACATATCCACCAAGAAGTGCTCAAGAAGTACCAAATGCTTACTGGACGAAGGCCGTAATCAAATCTAATTATTAATTAATCAACTAAGCCCGAATTAAGACTAATCAAGTGTTTAAACAAAACAAAATATAAAACCATTTCTTTTTTAAATCATATATCAATGGTGATAATCAAAAATGAAAGAAACCAATCATATGATTTCAACAACCTTTAGCCGAGAGGCAACAGCATAAGCTCACAATCATTTAATTCAAAGTCATGTACTGAGAGGGTAATGAGTAAATAATTCAGAGTATAAAATGATTTAAATATCCCAATAAATACTTCTTAATAAGTTTCATGAAAGAAAAGGAATTTCCAAACCTGCCCTATGTTCACAAAATGCAAGAGGTGTTGTTGGGTCTTGCAGACAATTGCAGCATGGAAGAAGGAAAATTCCTTCTCAGTGATTGCAGCAATCCTGACTATTCAATGCTTACTGAACGAAAGCTGGAGATAGAATGCCCTAAATCGCCCACAAGAACAGCACATTACCAAATAAAATAATAATAATAATTTATTAACTTATATTGGAAAAATTCCATAATGAGATGTTCAAATGCGCATTACAAATTTACAATTTCAAATGTACAATACAATAAAAATATATTTAAAAATATCAATAAAAGCACATCACAACAATATCAATAAAATGCCATACAGAAAAAAATTGTTTTAAGTAATTGTTTAAAAACAGTCAAACTAGTCGATTTCCGAATATTTAATGGTAAAGTTATTCCATAATTTGGACAGCAAAACTCAAATGCCCTATCACCCAGCGTGATTTTAGTCCGACACACCGGGTAACTAAGGAGCATGTCGTCCCCGGCACTTTAAGATTATATTGAGATGAAGATTTTTTTTGATAAGTTGGTATAAAATATAAGGGAGCAAGACCATTTAAAAATCTTATAAGTTATTAACAAAATTTTAAAATCAACCTTGAACCTCACCGGGAAGCTAGCAAGTCAATGAACAAGGGTGTAATATGACAGTATTTTAAAGCATTACAAACCCAATCTAGCGTAAGAATTTTTGAACACGTTGCAGCTGGTTAATTTGAATATCAGGCAATCCATAAAGGAGACTGTTACAATAATCCAATCGGCTGGAAATGAAAGAATGAATTAATGTTTTTGGTAATACTGGTTGATAAGTACTTCCTGATACGTCTATTTATGTAAAGTAATAAAAGCAGTAGCATGCTTTTGTAATATGATAATATTGTCATGTTTGCATCAAACCAGGCACCAAGATTCCTACAATGGGGGTAGGGGAAAACCCTGATGAACCAACTTTTAATACCGATCACGTTAACCTTAGCCAATTGTTGACGAGTGCCTAAGATAATAAATTCAGTTTTTACTATCGTTTAGCATTAACCTACTAAGCATCCATTTGCGCACAACATGTATACAGCCTCCCATTGCAGAAAGTGCCGACGCCTGACTTGATACAGCATTTGGACAAAACGAAAGATAAAGTTGGTGTGTCATCACATAGCAATGAACATTTGGGAGTTGAGTTTCGATTATCAAACAAACTAATAAAGGCCAAAATAAACAACAAGGACCCAACAACAACCTTGGGGTACACCCCCATCGAGGGTCAACAATTGAGACAATTTGCCATGAATGGAGACCTGCTGAGATCTGTTAAACAACAAGATTTGAAACCAAAGGAGAAGAAAGTCCCATCAATAAACTTAGAATGGAGTGTGTTCAGTAAAAATTTGATGATTTAAGGTATCAAAAGCTGAACTTAAATCAAGTAAAACTAATAACGTAAAACCCATTGCTATTTCATAGCCATTAAAAGAATCGTTTTTTAAACCTTTTAATAAAGCAGTCTCGGATACTAAAGGATACTTACGATAAGCCGATTAGCAATCGGATATAAACCTTCAGGATAAATGCACTGGGAAGTTGAAGTGCCATGTTTTCCACCCAGTTTGAAATGAATTGCAGACATTGACAGGCCTGTAATTTCTTCTTCAATCTGTAAATCAAGACCAGGCTTTTTAACAAAGGTAAAAACCACTGCTGATTTCCAGCATGTTGGAAAGTGACCCATACATAAGGATTGAATTAACTAAACTAGTTATACAGGCAAAAGTACGTCTAAGGAGCCAATGGCAACCTCATAGGGAATAGGGTCAAGGACAAACATTTACTTGAGCCTAAAATGAGATTACGAAACATCATCGCCCTCAGAAAGCTGGATCAAAAACAGCATGTATCGGCATCATCAACTAATGAAGGTATGGGTAAGGAGCAGCTAGCCGAGGTGAGCCGGTCTCATTGCGCAATCTTTAATCGACATTGAAATTTTATTAACAAAAAATTTCCCATCTCATTCGCAAGAGTCAAGTCATCCGTGTGTGAAGGCAACAAGAAAGACTTTGTCAAGCTTAGCAGAACCTGTCAATTCTAAACAATTTCCGCTGATCATGGCTGTTTTCATTAATCAGGTTAGAATAATAACCTGACGTGCCCTGTTCATCAAGAAGACAATATTATTTCTATTCAACTTTAAACAAGTCAAAATCGTGCTTTGCTCCAAAAGTTACCATCTGCGTTCAAATTTTACGGCAACTTTTTTTGTCGTTCTGATCTCATCGTTAAACCATGGAACACAAGGCCGAGCAATGATAAATTTTTTTAACAACAGGGCATGACGATGAACAATGGAACTAAGGATATTATTACATGATAATACCTCCTTAACATCATAAATCATCAAAACAAGCCCGATGAGGGAGACTATACCTGGGTCATCCAAGACAATAAAAAACCCTCGGTCCCAAAATGCTTGCATGTGTGGAATTAGAGTTGAATAAGTCCCAACCAGTCACAATAAGCTCAATAAGTCACAAAAGTACACACACTCTTGTAAAATGTGTTGGTTAAGTTAAACCATATACTTAAGAATCGCTCAGATTATGTATAAAACCAACCTTTAAGTTTCAGCTTATTTCATTGTGTCGTTATAGTGAAGATGCATTCATATTATTTGTATTCATTCAATCAGTAATTTATTATCTTTTGGATGATAGAATCATTTTGGGAAAATTATTTCACTAATTTTAAGAAAAAGATAGGCACCATCAAAATTTACACCAAGTATAGTTCTATGCACAACTGTATAATTTATAAAAGCTCGGAAATTACCAAATAATGATTTATAGGCATAGGTTTTCCTCACAATTTCGGGAACAAAATCATCTGAATTGGATACCTGGCTCATTCAATTTCGTTTGAAAATAAATGCTCATTACATCAGCATTCAACAGTTGTAAAAGAGTCATTCAATTTCAACACCTGGAGCATTCACTCGACAGTCAAAGACTACCCAAATTTCAAATGGTCGCTGTTCATTCACTCGTCAAATCCAGCAGCAACAGGTTGGTGCGCTTGATGACTCTGAATTTGGATTGCACTTCATTGCGAAAAATGTGGTAACATTCAACAATAAGAATGGTGATCTTGTAGTTTTGAATGTCTATAACGAAATAGAATGAAAGAAAAGAAATTGAAATGTCAATAAATCGAAAGAGAAACCCTAGTTGATTGAATTATCAAAAATTGCGTGAATTTGAAAGCGTGTTGATGAAATTTTAATGATTTTTTTTGTTGAAAATTGGCCGGGAAACCTATATTGCGTTATATCAATAATGAGGAAGAATTTTTTTTTCGGGACAATAGGAAAACTGACGTCCTAGGTGAGTGATTTTGTTAATAGATGTATTAACTTTCTCCAGATTTTGGCCAGTCTACATTATTGGGGTTAAAATTGGCCCGGAAAGAGTCTACTTTGGTCACGTAACGGGCAATTTTCTTTTAAAAAGAAAATTGTCCACGTTCGTCCCGGAAAAAACACGCACGGGCCAGGGAAAACCCAACGAACTCTCCAACCGGGTCAAAATTTGACCCAGGTTTGTATAGGCTGGATACTGTTGTGTAGATGCCATCGATAAGATGTCACTTGAATGGTGTCAGCCCGATGGCACCAACCACTAGGGTGTTGTTAGGGAAACCAAGAGCAATACTACCAGCGATGAAGAAACGGAATGTGCCGGATTATCAATGTAATAAGCCTGCTGGTTTCCAAAAGGGTTCGTTTTAAAGCAATATCAGGGGAGATTTTCGTATTTAATATTAATCAAATAATATTTAACAAATAAATGGTTATGAGGGTTAGCCGCCATACCTGTCCCCTGAGACGGCTCGGTGGCGCACCTGAAGGACCAGGTACACCATAACCAGGTACACCATGGTTAGTTGAGCATGAAACGAAAACAATCAATGGGGTGTTCGAGTTACTCCCCGGGTCGACCTGCCTGACTCTGGTGCGCCTGGAGGTGTCTGACGTAGGTAAACTCTGTAGCTTTGCACAGGAGGATGATAAGTAAGACTAATGCGGTGACACAATTCATGTGGAACTTCAATTGAGTAGCAATTAGTTCCAAAAAGAATCAGGCCCAAACTCGATTTCGATCAGTATGCTCTGATCGTCCTCAGGAGAATGCCGGACTCTGGAAAACCAGTTGTTAACAAGCACAGGGGATGGAGGGTCAGAAGGCCATCGAGTAGCCATCATCGAGATCGTCAAACACGACACCGTGCCACAGGACACTGGCTTCCACATCAGCACAAATTTACAACCACTACTGCTAAGACCTGAAGGATCCTCTATATCCAAAGTCCACAACCCACAGACTGAGGGATTCTATATCCTAAATCAACCACCTCCCATCCCCTGTGCTTGTTTAACAACCGATTCAGTTCAGTGAGCACACACCTCTCTCTCCAACCCCTTTTAAGATCTAGTCTCAATAGTTTTCCTGCCTGCGCGCCTTCAACGAACTAATTCCTCCAGCATCCATTCATGGATGATCCTCCAGCAGTTCACTTAAGCAGCAAAAATAAACAAACACAGATGTTTCACAGAGTATCCCTTGACTTTATTTTCTGAAACTGGTTCATCGCAAAGGTCATAAACCTCGGGCAGTGTATACATGAATTTACACATACCAAATCACTCCGTGAAACTTTAGGAAAAAGAGAACCAGAAAAGGGGAACGAAATGTAAGACAATAACTCTTTAATGGTTAGGCATGTAAACCCCAACATGAAAAACCACATACTTGTACAGTAGATCCAACATGCTCAACAACCCCCAAACACATGCGATAGTAAATAATCCCTAATTATTTACTACAGATTGTTCCTTAAACAATAGCAAAGTCACCCCTGTCCATCATGACTCGATCAATCATTTAGAAACAAGAAACTCCCCATTGCGTAGCACAAGTTTAGATCGACAGTAACGAATTTCAAGGAGCAAAATACTATGTGTATATTACGTATTCAAAAAAGGTGCATGTAAACACGCGCATATAATGGATTGTTTTGACAATTCTAACTTTATAAAAATTGCCTAAATATACGCCCTTCAACACCAACCATAACAATTATGTAATGTATAAAATGTTCCGTACCTCTTCGTATTCAGTGTAATGTGCCTGGGAATGCGGAGCGAAAAAATAAATTTTCCCGAGCCGTTTGTCACCCTTGACTTACTTGACGATGCAGTGCCACATCGAGCTCCATATTGCATATCGTCTCCTCCACTTCCGTCCTGTCTGCCATAACAGCCCTAAGCCCCTGTGTGTTGTCAAGGCCAGTGTTTCCTCAGTGTGTCCCATACGACATCTGTGGTTGCTATGGTTTGCCATGCTGTGGTTCCCAGAGTACGAGCCGATGCGCCAATAGTCTCTGGATGACGTTGACAGTGTCCAGATATCGAAGGCTCGCCCTATTTTTTTCGGACAGTCTGGGGAGACCTGAAAGCTCCTTATTGCTGGTGTGGCCCTCCAGTTGAAATTGAGGCAATGCGCAGCATTCTTTGTGTAGCACCCATCCAGACTGTTCTTCGTCGATGTTGTGACAGTCCAGGCTTCGCGCCATATAGGAGAACTGACTCCCCTG
>CM055822.1:4921699-5134199 GCA_029582265.1 Zoroaster sp. YZ-2022
GATTTTTTGGATAATTAATAGAAGCGCCCTTTGGGAACGGACTGGAAAGGATCGCGTGGGCTTCCGGCGTGTGTTCTGGTTCCCTTTTGTGCGCTGTCCACAAATATGATCTCGCATTGAGCATTTTACAAGAGAATCTTTCATTGAATCAAACTGAGACACCAAACGTCAATTTCATGGTAAGTTACCGTCCGGATGATTATAAACCTTAGGTGTCAGTTAGGGTAAAGGGAGGATATATTTTTGTGGGCTATGGAGGTTGGCACAGTTCAGTTTTGTGCAATTAGGGGTTTATCTTATATTTGACAGATTATTCCTTAACCTCAAACCTCTTAATACATTTTTTCAACCACGACAACAACGTTTTAAGGGTAGTTTTCTATATTTATAGACGTCAAGACTTTAAATGTTTCTTTTCCCCTTGCACTTGGCAGTTAAAGGGGTAATATCGTCAAATCAACAGGGTATCGTGCAGTTTAAAGATTTACCAGTTACTGAAAATAATACCCTGCATAAATGAGCCAGTTTTGAGTCACTGTGTTCATCTTAAACTGGGAACTGATTCCATGCCCTGTTGAAAGTCTGTCGATTGTGACGATATTACATCTCTTATATCAATTATATTTTCAGTTGGATTACCAATCAAGCTTACATTATATTCTATGTATTGCAAAAGGGGGGGGAATGAAAACCCGTGGTGTTTGGGTTGTCCTGAAACAAGACACTTAACTGCAATTCTTTCTTCAAAAGATAAATGGGAACCGGGAGGGCAGAGATGGTATTAGTTTGTTTAAGCTCTTTTGCAATACACATTTGGCAGCATGTGCTGCATACTTCCCAGAGAGTTGAGATGGTTCTGAGAATGATATAACCAGCCCGATGACAGGGGTAATATTATTCATGAGTGTCATCCTTTGCAGATACTGGCTCACTATAAGCTCCATTATATTTATTATTATTACTGTCAGACAAGTTCTGAAACACGCTTCTGTGGTGTCCTAAACTATAAGAAAAATATCAATTCGTTTGAAAGGGTCACCAGAAGAGTTGCTCCTTGTCTGAACCCCTGTCTTATTCCCTGTCCTGAACCTCCTGTCTTATTCCCCTGTCCTGAACCTCCCCGTCTTATCCTCTGTCCTGAACCCCTGTCTTATTCCTCTGTCCTAAACCTCCCTGTCTTATTCCTCTGTCCTGAACCTCCCTGTCTTATTCCTCTGTCCTGAACCTCTCTGTCTTATTCCTCTGTCCTGAATCCTGTCTTATTCCTCTGTCCTGAACCTCCATGTCTTATTCCTCTGTCCTGAACCTCCCTGTCTTATTCCTCTGTCCTGAACCTGTCTGTCTTATTCCTCTGTCCTGAATCCTGTCTTATTCCTCTGTCCTGAACCTCCATGTCTTATATCTCTCAAAGAAAGGAGGTGAATGACCGACATAAAAACAACTTATGCTACAAGACCCCCAACATATCAGTAGCTCTCTATTCCTCACATACCTTAAGACGTCACTGCGTGCGTCTACTTTATCGTATTGTATGCTGCGTGCAGCTAAACTCTCAAAATAATGTTTTCGAAGTGTCTGAACAGTTGAGTAAGGTCGGTTCGATGGGAATAAGCGCTTTTAAAGCTTACCGTTAACTCATTTATTAGTTTAAAAATGCGAAAGCTCGCGTAACCGTACGCAAATCGTCTCTAGAAATTTGTTATAATATTTTTGAAGAATTACTCACATGATATAAAATGCACCCTTTCAAAGCTATTCATGCTTACTCTTTAGGTCCAGTTTATCTGTCAGTATGAAAAGTGTTAACATTGACTACCTAACATTTGAATCTCTGCATGCTGAGGTAACGTGCAGCTCTAGATCTGTTCCTTGATTGTTATCGACCAGAAGGGATGTTGATGGTAAACGTTAAACTCTCCAGTTTTCTGCAGGAATTTGAAAATTAATTGTCGATTATCTCATACACCATCTAATTATTTAACCGGCGATTTTAACATTCATATGGACATTATTTCAAACAATTATGCAAATCAGTTTGAGACCCTCTCTGCTCATGGACTTATACAACATCCAGCACCCACTCATCGGTATGGTCACTGTCTTGACCTCATGATAAGGGTGAAATACTTCACCTCTTATCTCATAAACTATTCATCCTAACTATCTGATCATTATGCAATCATGGTAAATTTGAACCTTAAAACCTCCCTCCCTACGGTACCATTTCTTAACTCTCGCCACTGGAAAAAGTAAATTTTAAAAGATTTATGTCATGATGTTGAATCTCAACGGGAAAAATGTAAACCTTGAAGATGGTGAGCTGGATTCTGGTTCAGTCTATTTGAATCTACGTCCTAACATTTTGGGATGATCAGCTCCAACAAACTCGAACTGTTAAACACAATCTGAATCCCCTGGTTCAATGATGATATCTGTGCTGCAAGGAAAATCCGCCGTCAACGAGCGAAGATGGCGTGACAATGGGAAACTTGGAGCATCGGCAAGAATACTGTAACCAAGGGATATTGTGAAGAACATGATTAACCAGGCAAAATAACTCCTACTCATCTCTTGGGGAAGATGCTCTGGTGATCGAAAAAACTCTTTAAAATTTTGAAAAGCTGTTTCCATAAACCCAAAGTTCCAGTGCTTCCATCACACACTCCGATCAGGACCTCCAAATGCTTTTAAAACTTTTTGTCACAAATTGAGAATATCCGTCGTTCTTTCCTCCAGTACCTGCCATTCTATCAAAACACCATCACAAGGATCCACAATGTAGACTTGTCCATGTTTGAGCCTACTAGTACCAGTTTACGGAGAAAAAAAATCTCATAAAATCCCATCAAAATCATGTGAACTTGATCCAGTGCCAACTCTAAAAAAACAAAATATTGATGTGTTTGCTAAGTATATCACAATTATTGTAAACAGATCTCTCTCATCCGGTTGTTTCCTAATAGCCAGAAGGTTGCTCATAAACCCCTCAAAAACCCAGTTTGGACAAGGAAGTTTTCAAAATTACCGCCCAAATGCGAATTTAAAGTACCTTGGAAAAACAATCGGGGCGAGTTGTTCATCACGGATCTCTGACCATGTTCATGCTAATAACCTTCGGACACATTTCAGTCAGCCTACAAACCATTTCATGGAACGGAAACTGCTCTTCTTCCGTCAACATGACATTTTATCTGCCATGGATGAATACTGCATTAGTTTGTTGAAATTAAGCGCTTTTCCGATCGGTCATAAAATCCTTCTCTCTCCCTTCAATCATCTTGAATACATGACACAGCCCTGGTTGGTTAAGTCCTCCTTTAAATAGGCCTCAGCATGTTTGTATTGGTAACGCTATCTCCGAGCCTGTTATTCTTGACTATTCTGTACCCCAAGGCTTTTACTCGGCCCTGATGGTTTACTGTTTATACCTTTCCAGTTCGTGATATCATTTTGAAGTAATTTAAATTACCATGTTTACGCTGATGAACGCAGCTTTACATTACTTTAAATCTTCTCAAGAACCGCGATTCCTGCATTAAACACTGGAAAATGTATTCAAAAAGATTCGAGTTTGGGTAGACAAAACTTCCTGAAATTGAACGATGAAAAAAAAGAATTTGTTCTATTTGGATCACGTCAGAAATTGTCTAAAATTTTTCTTCCATTTATTACAATTGGTGACTCGCAGATAACCGCTCATTACAAGCACGAATTTGGTGTTATATTTGACTCGACAATGACTAAAACCACATATCTCCAACATTGTTCGCAAACATCATTTCATATCAAAAAATAAGCCGAATTAGAATACTTGAATAAAGTGCTGCTGAACAAATTATCATGCGTTTGTCACATCACGGCTCGATAACGGGAATGCTCTCCTTTACGGTCTCCCACAGAATCAAATATTTGTCTTCAGCACATACAAAACACAGCAGCTCGTGTTGTGACTTTGTCCAGAAAAGTCATGCCATATCAGCCAATCTGAAAGAACTGACTGCTTCCTGTTTCACGAAATTGTTTTTAACTTATGCTAATTGTTCCATCTTTATAACTTTCTCAATTTATATTTCTGAAACCCTTAAAGTCTACCTCCATCCGCAATTTTCTCTCCAGCAACATGTCACTCCCAAAGGAACCAACCAAAAACGGAACTGGGTGATCGGGGCGTTTTCTGTCGCAGCTCGAGACTCTGGAATCATCTTCCAACTAAACTCAAATCTTGTCATAGTATAACCAGATTTAAGTCGATGCTTAAAACTCATCTTATGTCACAACTATTCAAAGATGATGTATATTTGTAATTGCATTGTAGGTACATGTATCTCGGTACATAATTTTTATTATTTTCCCTATGCTATCATTGTATATTGTTTGTATTCATGTTTTTCTTTGTTTCCGCGCCTTGAGCGCCCAGCAGGGTGGATATGTGCGCGCTAAAAATCTTTATTAGGTGTTCGGGTATATGCCCGAAACACCTCTTGTTTTTGTTCGGTTTTTTTTTTTTTTAGGTGTTCGGCTATATGCCCGAAACACCTCTTGTTTTTGTTCGTTTTTTTAGGTGTTCGAAAGCGCAGCGCGAACACCTATTGTTTTTGTACTGTTTTTAGGTGTTCGAAAGCGCAGCGCGAACACCTATTGTTTTTGTACTGTTTTTTTTTTTTTTACTTCTTAATCTCAGTGGCGACTGTCCGGCAACAAAGGCATCCTTGCAAAGCATTTACAGCCTTCAAACTTAACACATGAACAGAACATAACAAGCAGACGAAACCGTTTTCTGTGACGTCATGATTACGTCATCAGGTGTCGAATTACGCTAAAAAGTAAAATATTTAAAACGTTTCATATACGTTGCATGAAAGAATCAAAGTTCGTGTAGCGCCGCAAGGCGATTACTGAGGCGCTAGTCTGGGCTATGGGCACAACGTCACGCAAACAGCGTAGATATTGATTGTACATGTAGATACATTGTAACCAAATATCGTGTAGTACACGATATTTGGTTCACACTGTTTCAACGCTAAAAAGTGCGCCCTCTGTTGCTGAGTCTGTTTAGCGCGGGTCGTGCTCATTAGTATGCACGTTTAAGGAATTGAGCGTTAACGTTTCGGAAATGTAATTGACCCGGCTATCGTGACCCTGAAAAATTTGTGTTTCTGATCAATTCGTTTCGCATAATGTATATGTGATTGACTAAATCCTTTTGGTTCTTTTATGTCGCTAATTTTTTATTCTGAAAAAAGGCCTTAAAAGCTCTTTTTGAGGTGTTGAATCGATTAACTACATGTTTCAACAGTTGGGTGTATGCGACCTGCGGGAAAAACCCTTTCCCCAAAAACAAGTTTTCACTATTTCAATTTTCTTATCACCAGTGGATGTTTCATGTTGAAAACAGACATTTTACTTTTTTGGGGTAAGTTGGGCAATGACAAATTTTGAAATTTTGATTTTAATTTTTAAACCCCTTAGACATGTCAAAAAGTTTGTAACGCGTTGGTTGATGCTTTGTATGCAAATTTGATGATGTGAGTCAGTAATTTTACGGGATGGGCGCCGTGAATGGGTTATTACTTTAAACGTTGGGGCTAATTTAGCGGGGACCCCTTTTTTAAAAGTATCTTACGGGTTTTTTCCCCCGACTCTTTTGAAATAGTGGTAAATATGTCTGTAACGTTAGGAGGGAAGCTAGGGATGAGTACAATTGTTGAATTTAAAAAAATATCTAACGTTGACGTTTATCAATTGGATGTAATCGGTAATATCTAATGTTAAGCTCTGTGAAATTAAATAATTGATTAATTAAATTTTTAAACAAACAAATAGTCTGAAAGTGAACAACAATGTTTAAGGCCCGAAAACATTAAAAAAATGTCTCCCAAAGTCATGCTGATAATACATGCAGGTACTTTTTAAATTGTGTATGTCGAATTTCTCACAGTCAGGTTTGAAAAGGCCCTTTTAAAAAATTTTGGTTGACACTAATAATATTTAAAAAACAATCATAACATTTAGGAAAACTTGTATTTTCATGGTGAAGACAAGTAAGACTAATTCGGTGAACCAGGAAATACTTTTGTGAGTGTAATTGTTCTGAAAAAAACTGGAGGTTACAAATTTACATTTATGTTGCTCTGATCGTCCTCAGGTTATACCAATAGAGAATTTTCAAATACTTTTTTCTTGGTCCATTTTTTATAAAAACCCTTTCCCATTATTTTTTTAAACATGTTCACTGTGACATATTATTTTCCCCATTCATTAAATTAGAACTCAGAAATTTCAAATACTTTTTTCCCTTCTTCCCTAAACTTAACTTTATTTTTTGATGTTGACTCCCATGTATCATGGGTCAGACTGAGTTAGCCCAGACCCCCAAAAGGGGTTAACCACATCCAAAAAGTATCCCTTTTCAAGTCATCAACAATCTTGGTATGGTTTAACGTCTTTTGTTAACAGATCGTTTGAAGGGGGCTTTAACTAATGATGAACATTTCATTTAGTTTAATTTTTTTATTACAAAAAAATTTAAAGGGTTTTGTATAAATTTGTTATTGTTTTTTTTAGCAGTACTGGCATTTCAGTCCAAAGAAGGGGGGTATCTGATAACCACCTTTCAATCAATTTGTTAAACAACATTTATTTAAAAATTTACTCCTATTTTCAATCTTAAATCTTTTTTTTGAAAGGACAGAAACATCTTAACTTATATGGAATTTATTGGGGGTGATTTTTGACACAATAAGCACCCGTCGTCACAATGGAATTGGTAATATGGGCCCCTTATACTTTTTTTGTTGTTTGCCCTCCTTCCTAGTTCTTGGATTCTTTGTGCTGCAATGAAACCAAAAAATTTTTTGAAAAAAAAAAAATGTGTTTGGGTTTATCCGGGCAAATGCCATCACCAAAAACGGGGGGGGGCGACATTTTTTTCTAAAAATTTCCGATTCCCAAAGACAACCCCAATGTCACCCATTCTGAACTTACAAATCGTACATGACGTCATTTTTTATAAATCGGTTGATTCTGTTTTTTATCAACAAAAGGGTCATGGTTGGGGTTATTTTAAATGAAGTCATTCCTTGTTACATTTTAAAAACCCTGTACCTCATTTCTAGATTGTTTCAATTAGGAACAGGTCAACAAAATGGTTTCAATTGGGGGGAGGGTGTAACCACAAAAAATCAAGGAAACCCCAAAAGACAGTTAAAATAAATATTTTTTCATTGCTTTATTAGCAAATTTTCAACCCAAAACAACTCTTTGATTATTTCAATTCAAAATTTATGTACAAAAAGGCATCGATCTTTAAAAATTTTTAATCATTGTACAACCTTGAAAAGTTAAAAAACAATGTAAATTTTTTTTAAATTTTATAAATAATTTTTAATTATTTTGGGATAGGGGCAAAGACGTTTTTAAGCATGTCACAAAAGGAATGCTTGATTACAGTGTCACATCATTGTCAATTTATCATTATATTTTTGTTATAAACAACCAAAATAAAATATTATAAATAAGATTAAATTTATTTTGTCAAACTTAATACCCAAAGATAAATACAATGTTGGCTTCATTTAAATCTAAAATTGAAAAATTTTTCCATAAACAAAGTAAAAGCAAACCCAAATTTTCGATTTGATCCAGTGGGTATATATTCTGTTTCTTGTCAACAAAGGATCATGGTTGGGGTTATTTTTAAGTCATTTCATTTTACATGTGTGACCATAACCCCCATTTCTAATTGGGTTTCAAGAAAGGGAAACAGGTCAACAAAGGGTTTCAATTGATTGTGGGGAAGGGAACCACAAAAGTCAAGTCCTTTAAAACCCCAAAAGACAGTTAAAAAAATAAATTTTTTCATTGCTTTTTAGCAATTTTCAAGCACCCCTACAACTCTTTGATTTTTCAATGTCAACAATTTATGTACAAAATGGGATCACAGGGTTTTTTAGACAAATTTGCCAATCATTGTACAACCTTGAAAAGTAAAACCCCAAATTTAAAATTTTTTTTCAAATTTATAATTTTTTTAATTATTTCGTATAGGTGAAAACAAAGACAGTTTATAAGCATGTCACAATAAGGGGATGCTTGATTAATGTATATCATTGTCAATTTTTCATTTTTTTGTTATAAATTAACCTGAAAGTGGTTTTTATAAATAAAAATTTAAAATTTTTTTTGTACAAGACTTAATACCAAGAGATAAAACAATGTTGGCTTCATTTAAATTAAAAATTTAAAGGTTTTTTCCCTAAACAAAGTGAAAAAAGGGAACCCAATTTTCAGATTTGATCCAGGGGATAAATTCTTTTTTTGTTTTAAGGGGAAATTTTTCTTTTTTCAAAAATTTTAAATAAATGGAAGACATGAACTCCTTTTTGATAGTTAAAGGGTTTTTTGGTAAACAAAGGAAAAAAGGGTTTTAATGGTTTTGGGGGATTTAAAACCCCCCAAACAATTTCCCATTTTCCCACCCAAATTTTAAAAAAATTTTTTCATTTCTTTATTTTTTCCCCTTAAGTTAAAAGGGACCACAACCCTGAAATATTTTCAATGGGGATTTTAATGTTTTTCAAAGCATGGGTTTTAAAAACATTTGGGAAAAGTCAATTTTAAAATAAAAAAAAATTTTTTAAAGTTTTTCAAAATTTTTAAATTTAAAATTTTAAAATTTTTCGGTAAAAAATGAAAACAAAAAAAAAGTTTATTAAAGCAAATTTTTTGAAAGGAAAATGCCTTGAAATTATCACAAGTCATTTTCAAATTTTGGGAAACTAACTAAATTTTAAGTATTTAAAAATTTTTATTTTTCAAACTAATTAAAAGATTAAAACTAAAGTACCTTTTTTTTTAAACAAATTAAATTCCCCCTTTTAAACCCAAAAAGTTTTTTTAAAATGAAAAAAAAGTAGATTTGAAACATGATATAATTTGTTCCGGGGAACAAAACTGGTTGTTCTAAAAAACAAAGTCAATTTTTTTTCCCTTTTTTACTTTTGTAAAAACCATAAAAAACTTTTTTCTGTTTGTTAAAAAGTAGTAAACTCCAAGGGTTTTTTTATTTGGGAAGTGTTTAAATTTAAAAAAACTCTAAAAACCCAAAAGGTAAATAATTTTTTGCCCTTTGTTTTTAATTTAAAAATACCCCAATTTGATTATTTTCCCTGTCCAAACCAATTTAAAATTAAAAAAATAAATCTAAAAAAAAATTTTTTGTAATTTGTGTTTGCAAATTTAAAAAAGGGGCCCAACTTATTTTGTCCAAAAACCGGGAAGTAAATTTAAATTTTTTTCCCCCAAAAGGGAAAAACTTTTTTAATTTAAAATTTAATTGTGAAAAAACAAAAAGGGGCCCCCTTTATTTTTCCCCCTCCAAAAGGAAAAAAGTTTTAATTTAAAAAAAATTTCAAAAACCCAAAAGGGGAAAATTACAATTTTTTAATTTTTAAGATTTTTAATTTAAAAATATTTAAAAAGGGGTTTTATTATTTGTCCAAACAAGTAAAAAATTTAAAATAATTTTAAATTAGATTGAGTTTAAAAAAACTTTGGGAACCAAAATTACAAATTTTCCATTATTATTACATTTAATTTTGTTTTTTTTGGAAAAAATTTTTTTTTTTTTTTTGGGGCAGTAAGAAAACCACGGTTTTTTTCTTTTCTTCCTTTTCTGTGGTAAAAAAACCGTTTCCCCAATTTAAAGGCTAAAAATTTAAAAAGGGAGGGTATTTATCCCAATTTCCCTTCCGTCCCCAGTAAAAAAATTTTAAAAAAAATTAACCCACAAAATTTTTTTTTTGCACCATTTTCCCGTTTTAATTGTCAAAAAATTTTTAAAAAAAAACCCCCTTTACCCTTTTTTCCCCCAAAAATAAAGTTTAATATTTAAAAAACTTCTCAAAAACCCGGGAAACAATTTTTCAAATTTTAAGGGGTTTTTAAAAATATTTACAAAAAACCCCAAATTTTTTGAAAGGAAGTGGTTTAATATTTAAAAAAACATTTCCAACCCCAAGGGGTTTTAAATTTTTTAATTTACTTTTTAATTTTACAAAACACAGGTGTAATTTCCATTCCTTCCAAAGGATAAAGTTTAAAAAAAAAACAAATTAGATTTTTTATTAAAAAATTCTGGGGAAATTAAAAATTAACATTTGCTTTCCAAATTCAATTATGGAACCAATTAACCAAATTTTTTTTTTCAAAATTTTAAAATTTTTTACTTCCCTTTTTTTTTCCCCCCCTTTTTTGAAAAAAATTTAAATTCCCTGAAGAAAGGCATTAGAACTTCAAAAAACCCTTTGTGACCCTGATTTGACCTTACTTCCTGGGTTCAAACCCGGGAAGTCAAAGTTTAATATTAAAATAATTTCAAATCAGTATTGTATTGTATTCAACAACCGCGAGAACTTCAACAGACGTTAACATTTGACTCCTCTCCAACACTTCGAATTGATGACGTAACCTATTTTAACTTCAACTGAAATTACCTGGTGTTTTTTGTTGTGACAAAACTTATATCTAGTTATTATTATTATTATTATTATTATTATTATTATTATTATTATTATTATTATTATTATTATTATTATTATTATTATTATTATTATTATTATTCTGTGTATTCTGTGTAATAACTATTTTACAATATTTCATACGCCTTCATCATGAGTTCATGCCTATTATATATTTATGTACATTTGTGAAAATATGTAATAAACACAAATAAATATTTGTTAATTTTCTCCTTTGTTTTCTCACACCGGACTCCCTTACATTAGAAGAAGTAATTTTAATTTAATTTATGTAAACCCCAAGTCAACTTCTTTGTTACGACTGACCTTTGTCAATAAACAACCGCCACTGGAATCAATCAAACATTTATGAGAAGTTTCTGGGGCCCCTCAAGCAGGCCCTGAAATATAATTGTGGTACAAATCATAGTCAGTAAACGCCGACATTTTTGGGGACTCAAAAATCTACACAGCTTCTGGGACACTATTACAATGGCTTTCTGCAACTAAGCGCTTGCAATAACATGTTGAATGCTGAACATGCGTGTAGGTCCCTATTTTACTTGATTTAAGGACCCACTTTCAGGACCCACTGGCATTTTTTTGGATCCGCTGATTTCAAAATCTTTATCAATATTTCCACAGAATCAAAAAGATATAGTTCTCCTCCCTCCCTGCCCATGAACATATAGCTGCGCCCACGCAAATTAATCCATTTCTATGAACAATTATTGCCACTGCCCCCAAGGGAATCATGTGCTAACAACCAACTGTGGCCAAATTAACTTCCATGTGTGCATACACTGTGGAACAGGTATACTGTGTATGGATGTGCTGAGGTGGCAACGTCTGAACACCCTAACAGGAGGAACTGAGTTGAAAAAGGGCCCAACAGAACATTCGTCGTCCCACTTTGCCATAGTGACCCGTTAATCCCGAATTGTTGGCATATTGACCAATGCGAAGTATTGGGTCACTTTAAGCAAATTACAAAATAGCCACAGTTAGAGCATTCATCATGTCATTTAAATGCATGCCTCTATATCTCCAAAACTAGTAATGAATAATACATGCATGTGGATTAGATACAATGGTAGGCCTCTTCCGAATTGAATTAAATTAATGGACGGGAAAACTAAAATTGAAAAAGTCGGATCATGGCAACAAACATGGGTTGAAGAATGTTTTGTTCCCCCATAACAGACAGTTATAAAAAGGCCAATGGGATTAAGGCATTTTAAATTTTATCTCAAGGATTTTCATTGGATATATTGTGCCTAGATCTGATCTGTCGCCGCTTGAGAGGTTTCCGCTAACTAACCAACCAAAGTCAAAGTTGAATCTCCCAAAACTGAGAGAGGCCAGTATGGTAATATCTGGTGTTTTTCATTGTTTCCTCGGCTACGATTGTTAGATCTTCGACACTCCGCCTGTTCATATCAATATGTTCCCCTGACGATAAAATGCACTTAGCATAAAATGCACCCTTAGTACAATTAGCATTTCACACCACTGTTGGAGTGGCAGCGTGTCGCTTAAATAGCGTCATTTTATATCTGAAAAATTTTCAATGCTGTATTCCACCTTCTCACGGTCACTCACGACCTTCCAAACAATACCATACCTTTCCATTGTTTTGAACATCTGTGATTTCGTTGTCGACCATTTTTATTTTGTGTCTCCTGGTAATTCGCATGGAATGGGGCCAGTAGCGCACACAAACCAGATAAATCAACATACATTACCAACACATGATGAAGATATATTCTCTTTTTACTCCGGCGTAAAATGTTTAATTTCGGGCTCAAAATCGCTGCCAACCATGGTTGAAATGGTTTACTTACCATACTATTGGCCTACAAGGTGCAACAAAATAAAATAATGGTTCACAGGAACGGCTCCTCCAAATAGTCGTAGTCGTAGGCCAGGAAGACACGTCCTCTCACACCTGATCTTGACATCACATCACTCAATAAAAAGAGGTTTTGTAGGTTAGTCCATACCAGGATGTGATTTAAAAGTGTGTGTGCTAAAAGCACGATCACAAGTTTATCAGTCAGTCACTTATGTTTTTCAAAACAATCATCCGTATATTTCTTTTCAATTTGTTTCGAAGAAGAAACAAACATTTTAAACAAAAATTTAAAAATGTTTACAAGATATTTGCCAGCAAATGTGTGTTTTTATTTAAAAAAATTAACAGAAATTAAGTCTCGAAATTAATTTATTGCGGGCCTGTTCAATAACAATTGTTTTTGAAATTTCTAATTTGTACTATTTGTTTAGCATTTCAGATTGAAATTTAAATCACCGGAAATACCTTTAAAACATTTTTTTTAAACAAACATTATAAATTATACAATTATAAAACGCGGACGATATAATCGTAACATTTTCGCTAGCAATAAATTATACAAAACAAATTAAAAAAATACAATTTTAAAAAGTCAATAATTACCCTAATTCCAACTGCTTGTAAACAATGTTTAGAGCCTTCCCACAAGGCCTTTTGCAATCACAGGTTAGCTTTATGAGCCAATAAAATATAAATTGATCGTGCTCAAAAGTGATATGCCACAACCTCTCTAAAAGGCAAAGTCCGAATATAACGCAGCCTACATAAAGCATGTGGCTGCGTTATCGTTGCTATCAACAAGCACACTGCATCGGAGCTATCAAACGGTTCGTGTAAAGATAGCGCCCTCCTGCTGGCGATGGATTGTGTATCAAAAACATCGCAAGACTAGGGCCGGGCGACGTGACGACATATTCCATACCCAGATGTTGGTATTTGACAGTCCCTGCTGCTGGGCCAACGATGAAAAACACGGAACTCGGAAGCCAGTGGTTAAATGTTGCACCACTCCACGGCATTTCACATCAGGAGATCATGTTCATCTTAAACCGTTTAAACACTGTGCTTGTGCTACCACTCGTATTTCTTTTGTGTTGAAAGTCGGTGGTTTTTTCTTATTATTATCCATTTTGACATTTATTATGAATGTTTGTAAACGAATCAATAACACAAGAATTAGGATTGCAATACTATGGCAATATGGCATGTGACATGAAAGGCATGTTCTCGTTTCAGCATCAAAAGGCGCTAATACATTTTGATTTTCAAGAGCTCTCATTATATAATTACCCTTACTTTTTGACTCATTGTCAAATAAAATAGATCCGGATTTTTGGCTCTAAAATTATTTTTAGTAGTGGCTTGACAGGTGGCTTAAAGTCTTAATTTATTTACTGAACATCATCGACAATTAGATAATTTTTTGTGAAAATATTGTTACATATATTTTGAAAAATGCCCATTGTCTTTCCTGATATTCTGTCCAAATTCATTCTTTTGGTCAAATGTATTTCTTTAAGAAGCATGTAAAAGGTCGGTTTGTTTAGGCGATTATCGCCGTCTGTTTGAGACAACATGATGGTGACAATGACGATGACATTTTGTTTCCCATGACAGTTTCCTCTTTTAATAATAATAATAATAATAATAATAATGTGTGGACTTATATAGCGCACGTATCCACCAACTGAGTGGTGCTCAAGGCGCATATCATTACCCCTGCCCATAAGGCTCATAAGGCTCATAAATCATTCCCTGAAACCATCTCAGCAGCCCCCTGGGATACAGCCTCAATTGCTGCCATTACAGCGCATATAGGGCTAATCAACCGAACTCTGCCCCCTTGCACACAGGTACCCATTTAACCCTGTGGAGAGAAGCATTATGGTTAAGTGTCTTTGCTCAAGGACGGACACAAGTGTCACGGCTGACTGAAACTCCACATTTTGCGCTGCAGTTAACTGTGAACCCAGGTCCGTAAGCTAGACTGCCCGCCACCGGCCACTCCACCCACCCACTCCACTCCCTACCCACTCCACTCACCCACTCACCCACCCACCCACTCCACCCACCCACACCCACCCACGACACCCACGACACCCACGACACTCCACGACACCCAACGACACCCATGACTCACGACACCCACGCCACTCCACGACACTCCTTGAGGCACGAGAAAGAATTCACATAATAAAACATACAGCATTTTCAATAAAATTAAATTAAAAATAAAACAAGTGCAACATTTACAGAAAAATAGAAAATGCAAATATTGTTGAAAGATGGGTATACGTTATTCGGGGATAAAGAAAGACATAGCATGTTATCAAACCGTATGTTAGCTATACTTAAATGTTTATGAAGCAGGCCGTTACGGGAAGCTGTGGTGTGACATCATTTGATATCGAATTATTTGCACCCTTTAATGTTTTAAGTTATCTACCAGTAAGAAGTTCATGATCTTTTTTTTCCCTAGCGCTCTTATTATAAATTACAGCTGATGATAGACCACTATTCAATCTCAATAACTGCTACAAAAAATTTACGGTAGAATGTGAAACATTTTATAATTTAAAAAACCCTAGAATTTACATCCATCATCATATTGGTTGGAAAGCTAGGCTTCGATGACATGATTACAGCGTAGTCCTGGCGGTAGCCCTCTATTTTCTTTGGTGTTGACGTCATACATAAATATACAGAAAGGTTTATAGTTATAAATTCGAACGAGTCCCATTGTTTTCTCTACAATGATCCTCCGAAGGACTCTACTTGATCCATTGTTTCAACATTGTGCCTACAGCATCGATCCCAATATATATTTGCATGGCTAGACAATGGCTTCAGACTCACGTGATATTTTTACCCTTCAGTATTATAGCGGAATATATGGCCTCACAAATGGCAAAATTTATCATTGAAGGAGGTAATTAAATGTAGAATTTTCAGGTGGCTTAAGCTACACAGCGTACATCAATAAAAGTACAAATACTGTTCTTCATTATAAGTGGTATTATGCTTGGTTACTGTGTAAAGTATACGCTGTGGCTGTGTAGAAGCATTAATAAATGAACAAGCAATGGGTGATGTCAGTTTTGATCATTTATGAAATATGACTGCATTATTTGTAGCGAATTAATGCCTTCAACATCTATATGTTGGGTGTAACCATAGGTGAAATTTCTAAATCTATCCAACAGACATTAACTGCCTTTTGTAAAATGGGTTTGGTTATCATGGTGGGGCATGTCTGGCTGTAGAGGGGCATGCATGCCCTGGGCCCCCACCATAAGTGGTAGTATTATGCCTTGTTACTGTGTAAAGTGGCTATGCTGTATGTGTAGAAACATTAATAAATGAACAAGGCTGGGTGATGGGGTTTTGATTACTTTCGAAATATGACTGCATTTTTATTAGAATGAATTAATGCTTCATAGGCAGTAAACAGAGAAATTCTGAAAATCTACATCACAAACATTAACTGCCTTTGTAAAAAGTGCACGTTTGCCATCATGAGGGGGCATGTCTGGGCTTGGGAGAGGGGCATGTACGTGCCCCGCGCCACCACCATCCATAGTTATGCCACTGTGTAATGGAATGTGCAACATTGGTATTTGGTTACTGTCATTTTTTCTGCCTAGTTTTCAAGCAAAACGGACATGTGAACGTTTCATCACTAAAAGCTAGCGCACGTTTCTATGAAAACGATGAAATTGTTTGTTTTGCAGAAAAGTATAATATGTTTCTATGTTTCTACGCATCCAAAGTTGTTGGCTTTTTTGTAAATTGCCGGCTTTTGTAACATTCAACATAATAATTTTTTTTCTAAGATGAAAGTACTTTAAGAGGATTTTTTTTCAGGATAATTGACATGTGTACCAACTTAAACCCCCAAGTACGTTTTTACATAATAATTCGTTAACTTGGAATAATTAATGTTACCTTTCCATTAAGGAGAAAAAGAGAAAGTGCATTCAAATATTTATATTCTCTTTTCTTATGTGGAACTTGAATCATCAGCAGCTAATGATCACTCATATTTGAACTTTTATTTACGTTTTCTGAATATTGTTAGAATTATTATGTCGTAGACAGAATAATCTCTCAGGATGTTTTGTTCCATTAGCATTTGGAGACTAGGAAAGATTTAAATAATAAATTCACCACCCAGTTTCGTCGGCAATGGCCAGAAGAAAGTAACATGTATATTCAATAAGGCGCGGTATAGTTTGTAACACTTGGCTTTGGGTCGGTAAGTAAGTGGCAACCTTATATTATAAAGCAATTAAATTCAACTCAAAGAAATGCTATCAGTGTTAAATCGTAACACTTTTAAAAATTGAATCTAACTTTATAAAGAGTTGTCGGTGACCAAACTCTTTATAATGTCGATACAACATACAGTTTTAAGAGTGTGCAACAACTCCTCAGAATTAACTGCATTTGTTGTAATTGACACACAATCATTTTCTCTTTTCAAGTAAACTGGTCTGCTTGCTGAGAGTGGCTCCTAAAGGTTTGTTACTTCGGTTCCGTACCAGAGCCGAATCCTGGCTCAGTCCTCAAGCCAAACATCACTAGATGACATTAGCCATGCGAGGATACAGAGTAAAATGCCAGAGAAATGCCAGAGTCTTAAAACCATCCTGCAAGAAGGTATATAACAAGGGAGCAATCTTGGACCTCTTATAATAATTAGTAATGTTTAAAATAAAATATGGGGTACACAAACCAGAAATGGCCCCCTCTGTTTCACTGTGACGAGTCAAAAATTTTTGATTTTCATATGTGTTACCATCGCATCATGTGTCATCCACTAGTTTCTGCACATTGCGCCTTCGCTCCAAAAGTGCGTCCAATAGAGAGGTGTTTCACGAGATGACACAGCATGCTGCTCATGAAAAAGCTGCATCAAGCGATTGTATTTCACGCAGTTAGTTAGCTTCAAGCGACCAATGATATGAACACACACTTTTTTACGAAGCGCAAGCGCAAGCTTCAACATAATCTCTGTGCATGCGCGCGCACCCACATTCCATTTATGTACGTTGTTGTTGGAGGCTTTTGCATGTGATATCACCATAACAATTCTGTTGAGCCGGATATTGTTGGTTACCAGCCAAACTTCAGAATTTGCATTTGTGTATTTGGCTGGTAGTCTTTAGCGGAGAAGATGGCTAACCGAGCCTCATGAAATTGGGCTTCCAGGGATAAGAATTGAGGTTTCAATTTTATAGAGCTTGGTTAAGCAAAACTTTGCTTTACCACTCAATTCTTTTCACATGCTTAGCAAACAAATATTGGCGTAGCTGACACGTAAAATAGGCCTGCTGATGTTTTTTTGGGGGGTTTTGTTTTTAAGAAAAAGAAAAAGAGAAGTGAGAATAGTAAGTGGTGTTTTTAAAGTGGTGTTTGGGGATTTTCCCCCATTCCTCCCCCTTCATAATAACGCTATACGTTATGTAAGGGTGGCTGACTGATTATGTGAATAATGTGTTGGCTTTCGTGTCACTTTTGGACATCAAATGTACAAAGATCAAGTCTTGTGTGTGAGTTATTATACATATGGATCAGTTAATAGGTTACTATGAGTCGATCATATTCTTCCCACTCCATACATTTTGTAGTACCAGCATAAATCAATGACACACAAATATTTATGTGTGTTGCAGTTTATGTTCAGTTGATACGAGAAGCATCTTGGTATGGAGAATGGTGATATCCCAGATGACAGCATCTCAGCCTCTATCATTTTATGACAACATCAGAGTAACTTCATGCAGCCATTAGAGCATTTGGCTTAATACTTGCCAGTAATCTCTAACTATACACAACAGTTGTATATAACCATATAATAAGGAATAATAAGGAACTACAAACCCAAGTTGGCACAGAAGAGAGAAACAAGAAAATAATCTAAAGGGTTTAAACATCGCGACGGATTGATTTGACAACAGGTCAGTATATATTAGAGATATACCACATTTTTAAACCCCCAAATTTTGCAGTTGCAAGCCAGGAGAGTTATAAATACAATTGAGAGTTAGCTAATTTTCCCAATTACTCCATCTGATATTTTAGTTGAATATTTGATTTACAGACAATGTATGTTTATTTTCGTTAATTTTAGTTTCTAATCCTTGTACTTGTACAAGTTAAAGTAAAGTAAACTTATCTTTAAATGAGCCCTCTTTTACAAAAATAACTGGAACCCAGGACATATATTTATATATTAGTTTTCTTAATTACATTTTTTGGTATTTTCTTTCTTCTTAACTACAAGTAGTTTTATATATCATTATGCATATCTCACCTACAATATTCACTTGGTCACTTGTTGTAATGCTGTTCCTATGTTAAAGGCACCTTTCAAATAAACAACACTTTGCATATTGAGGATCAAAGTGTCTCCATGCACAAAATTTGTATAGAATTTTAATATAATATTGAATTGAATTGAGAACAACTGCGAAGCTTTTATAAAGTGAATAAATGAATTAATAATACAAATTGGTACAAAAATATATGTTCAATGAACAGTGGGGGATAAGCAGGGTGGCATAAAATAATAAGAGGGAATTAATAACTGCAGGAAATGTGGGAACATTGCCAAAATCGTATAGTACATATACATGCATGAAGCACTTCTGCCCTTTTCAATTAAAAAACAGAAAAGAAAAGAGACAGGGTCCGTTTAAGACAGTCGCATTAGTTTATAACGAGAACGCTTTTTAGCGATGTATCATGTAAGGTCACACAATGAGATTATCTTTGATAAAATGGCAATTCAAGATATTAATCGGTCCATAACACCGTCTTTAAGGCGGTAAAATCAACGTGTATTTTTTAAATTTACTGAGTATCCATCGGCATATCTGATGTATGGTCTTTATTATTGGGTAAACAGGTTCTTGTTGCTGCCTGCGTGTAAAGCTGACAACAAGTGATTCCGCAGCTCCTGGATACAAGTTGACTTCAATGCCACAGGTATCCATCACTGGTCTGATTACAAGGCCGTGCCAGCAGTGACGGATATAACGCAATGGGTGAAGACTTTCAAGGTATCAATACCAAGTGGTGGCAGATCTGAGTTTGGTGACCAATGCTGACGGTTCACCAATTGAGGTAATAATAAACACGCACATAATATAGGGAGAAATGTTGTCTTTAACACAAATTTATCGTAACCAAAGTGGGATAAGCGTTAACGCAAGATGTCCAAATAATACACGTTCTTGAGAAGTTATCTGGTCTTACATACGTCCACACAAGGTTCTCAATGAATTAGAAAATCTAAATTTAGGAAAATCTAAATGTCGCTTATTCGTCGCAAAATGGAGTAGACGTTATTTAAGGAAAGATTGAGACAAAATCTGCTGCTTCAAAAATAATCTTCAGTAACGCAAATGGCAATGGTTTGAAAATGTGTTTTCTTGTCCACATGGGGTGTGACCCCCACACACCCCTTACCACCAATTCATATATCAAATTTCCTGCAAATTGTGCTGAATGGCAACTTTGTGTAAGTTGGACAGCAACTCCTGTTTCCTTTTACGATAAAAAGCACTTTGGGGACGAAATCATTTTATGGATAACTGATACAGGTTAGTACTCAACCTCATGTCCTAGTGACACTTTATTACGACAGGACCTCGTCATGTATATATTATTTTTGGGCGGCACCTGTGTGAACTTTAAAACAATGGGTTCTCATTTCTTGTGAAAATGTAATTTTTAAAGTGTTTGTTTGCTTCACAACTTCAAAAAATATAATTACAGTTATGCTAACAAATAATATTTCTGAAAAGGTAACTGGGGAAAATACGTGAATTTACCATCACTAGCAAATATTATCCACCTCATTTTGTTGTCTTTAATAGCCCAAATGGGAAACAATAATCTTTGGTTTGTTAATAGTTCATGGCATTAATACTGATGGAGACACTGAGGTGACCACAAGATTCAGGGAGGTACTGTCCACAAGAGCTATCCGCATTCAACCAACTAGTTGGGAACGACCATCTGCAGCAGTGCGTTTTGAAGTGATAGGATGTTATCACTAAAAATACAAACATAGTGCCTAACACTTAATAAGATGTCACAAAAATATCGTTAATTTTTTCGATGTTTGCCAGTTGTATCCATGTACAGTTTGATATGTTTAAATTAATCGGCTATGTGCATTTATATTTATCATGAAAATGCTACGCATGAAACGTGGTTAAACTCGATATCATTTCTAACGAAAAAACATGGTCGCAGGATCAGCCTTTTTATCTGAGAAAAAATTTTTCCGGATGTTTGACTTGGATGATGATTTAATCCAATTCAGCCTTTCGATCAAATGTCAGGGATTACCCAATATGGTCACGTATTTACTATGGCAATTGTAAATATGCAGGTCATACGCTTTGCTTTTATCCTGTTGATAAGTGTGACGTAATTCCAACATAAACCACGCCCACTTCGCACACACGTACGTGCTGGCTCCAACGATCATCACAAGCCCATTGGAAATGCATTGATTACCCTATTTTTTAAAAGGATTTACACAATAAATTAGTAATCTCTGGACTTGTTTTTAACATATGTGTTGGAAAGACTCAAATTTTATTAACAAAGTCAATTTCTGCCCAAAGAATATCTGCTTTTGTAACGTTAAATTAAAGGATATAGGTTAAATTACAGTCCGGCTTTGAAACTGTAATAAAAGCATTGCGACTACTACCAATGCGCGCGTATTACGTATCCCTTACCAACAGGATACATGTACAGTTGTGTGAGATTTTCGCGTTGTTAAAGGTGGGCCGGTGGAACTTTTGCAAAATCTGGATTGGTGTTTTTTTCTATAGTACGATGTGACATGTTATAATTATTTATAATGTGTATGTATGTACACGACACTTATTTCATGTGACTCATTCAACTCAAATTTTTGTTTTACGGAAATCACACATGGACCCATGTACTTGAATCAGTGAGAAGATTCATAAGAATCAGTATTGTTATTTTTTGGTGACCATTATATATTATATATCTATATTTACTAATCTGTAATAACAGATAGTAATCCGTACAACGTTAACGGGATTACATCCGTTATTACTAATGATCATTGTATTGTAGGACACATTTCAGTTGTGTGCATTCGAGTACAATATCGTCGATTTTTCTAGGTTTTTAGATTGGGGTGTGTTTTCATACATTCATAGACGCATACAGCGAATGCATACCTTGGACTTATTTTAAGTTCTGCTCAATTTGAATAAACTAAGAGTTCACATATTTATTTGATAAATAATACGAAAATTCATGAAGCTTAATATAGGCCTATTGTCCATAAAAAACATAATATTTTGGAAGATTGACCAATGAATTCACTTCATACGTATATATAGTTTTCAATTCTTTCAAAGCTATTCTGTGTACGCTCTTTCTAGTTTTACGGCTTTTATTGTTGATCATGCTAAGTATATATTTCATGTGAATTTGGAAATACTGTAATAAAGACAAATAGAGAGACAAAAAATAGTGCTTTGTTTTGCCGTATTTTAAAATTTTGCCTTCGTTTTGAAAGTTTTGGTGGAGAATGATGATCATCAATGATCTGGTTTATATCAAGGATAATTTCTTCACTTATTTACTTCGCTCGAAGATGTTGTAAGAAACATTCCCAGACGTGCCCGTATTTATAGGTCAAGAAACTTTGTTTACAATTAAAGCTTTCTCAGATAGAGGGCGTTCTCAAGACTGCTAAAACGTGCCCAATATAATAAAAAAAAACATGCAGAAACCTCGATTGATGGAAAACAATTACTCAGTGACCAGGAGAACACAACAGCAAACTGATTGGTGAAAAAACAAAAAAAATCGTCTAATTGTTAGGCACAAATAAACCATGATATTGCATAATGATCCTGCTCATGAATAGGCTCATGCAAACATTTCATTTGCATAGATACCCAAAATTGAATCAGGCACCCGCAAATTGCCAATTAGTGCAGTAATGCCAACTGGTCGCGGAGTTCAGCACTTTGTTTTCAAGTTAATTCATTTATATTGAATATGCCCCTTAAGGGTCCATTCTTTTCGATAGCTTTTAATGTACATGTATTTAAATTACAGTCTACCATATTTAACCCCAAAGTCAAACACAAACATTTTATATACGATGTGACCAATGACATCACTTGTTTACACAAGATCCTAAAGGTCAAACTGCGCTGGCTGAGCACAAAATGTACACATATCTGATATGTTGAGATGTCAGCAGAGAAATTCCTAATTGCATTAACATTTAATCTCATATCTTATTCATCTAAAAATTAAAAAAACATTTTGAAGTTATGTGGAGAAGTACAAAAAGTACAAACTCTGCATACAAATATACACACACTTTTACACGGTGGGAAATCATCCCCATGGTCTAGGTCTAGAAAAGGTCTAGAAAAGTGTAAACCTGGACTATATATAATGACTATAGTTTGTTTTCAAATATTACCCAAAAAGTAAAGATCCGGTTGGTTACAACTCGACGTTTCGATCAGTTTGCTCTGATCGTCTTCATGAGACGATCAGAAAAGATCAGAGCATACTGATGGAAAAGTCGAGTTGTAACCAATCGGTTCTTTTCTGAACTATCGGTACTAACAATTGATATGGAAACTAAGAAAACTGCAGTTTCACTCAGCTGAAGACATAAGCCTAAAAAGTCTTAACATCTGGACTACTTGTAACCAGGATGATACAGTGAATTTAGGGTTTCTCACAGTGACTGAACAATGGTGACGGAGCTATGAATTTACAAACAACTCAAATGTTCATCCTTAACAACAAGGTTTACAACAAATGATTAGTGGACTAGATGATTTTTAAAACCTCTCATTACAGTAAAAGTGTAAGCAAACTGATCTGAATCAGCAACAATACAAAAGTGGGAAATGCGATAAAGTAAAATGATAAGAATTAAACAATAATCAGATAGAAAGTACAATAATCCAGTCACAAATAACTGAATCTATTCTAGGTTACATCCAACATAAATTGTCTAAATTGAATCAGAAAAACGGAAGGAAAGTAACATTATAAATGAACTATTAATAAATTTCAAAACAAATTTTCATGAATGCGAATGGCAGATTAAGTACAACTGTCACAACTGGTCATCAACTTTGAATGAACTGTTTATTAGCAATCAGACTTGACCCGTAAAAGTCTACTCACACTTTTCAGAAAAACATTTTTGTCGACCATTTTTTATTTTGTGTTCCCTGGTAATCCCATGAATGGGGCCAGTAGCGCACACAAACAAGATAAATCAACATACATTAGCAACACATGATGATGGTTCCAAGGTCTCGGATAAGGGGGCACACTGTAAAAAAAAGGGTCACATTCATAGAGTAAATTTACGTGCACGGTCATAAGAGGGGGCATGTAGCTCTCTGTGCCCGCCCCTTGGATCCGGCAATAGTTAAACAAACAAAGAAGGAAGTAATGACAATGAATGTTTCAGGTGGTTTTTAAACCTTTAATCAATATTTATAGATGGACTGCTATACTAGTTATAAAAGTAACATATCAGAGTTGTTATGATTCGAGGTCACGGATCAACTCGAGTCGCAATTTTGGTGACTCATAACAAATGTTGTACCTTGCCTTTAGAGCAGTACTGCTATTTTTCAAACAATATCCATATATTTCCTTTTCAATTTGTCGAAAAAGAAAACAAACATTTTAATCAAAATTAAACATTTTACAAGATATTTGCCAGCAACGTGTTTTTTTTTTACAGAAAATAAGTCTCGAAATTAATTTATTGCGGGCTCCGTCATCAATTAATTTAGGCACCCATACTGCTTAATTATAGTATTAATAATTATTGTTTTTGAAATTTCTAATTTTGTACTATTTGTTTAGCATTATAAATTATACAATTGTAAAAACGCGGACGATAGCTAGCAATAAATTATACAAAACAAATTTAAAAATACAATTTTAAAAAGTCAAAGCCTACTTCCTAATTCCAACTGCTTGTAAAAAAGTGTTATCTTTATGAGCCAATATAATACAATGATCGTGCATCAAAAGGATATGCCACAACCTCTAAAAGTGCAAGGCCAAATATAACGCAGCCCACATACACTGCTCAAAAGAAAATAGGACTCAAAAGTATTTCTTGGTCCATTTTGTCCATGTGAGGACACAAAAGCAGTTTTTGGTGGAAGTAAAGTACTAAAGGTTACTCTGCAACATTTTAAACACTTTTCACGTGTTGTGCATGTCTAATGACGGTTTAAACTGGCAGATCATGTGATAAGGCATGAAAATGCAGATAACAGGTTGATGTACAGTACTCAATATCAAACTTGGCTAATCAGCTTTATTTCTTCATGAGTAACTCCACAATTGACTTCAGTAGGATGTTGCAGCACCCCGGACTCGCACACATTCTGCACAACGCCTCCCCATGAACAGTACGGTGTTCCGGATCACAGCTTGGTCGAGGTTTGTTCCACTCATCCTGTAGAGCTGCTGTCAGGTTGGCAACGTTCCTTACAGGAGGATTGTGACTTCTGACTCTGTAACTGATAATTGCCCAAATGTTCTCAATAGGGTTAAGGTCTGGTGAAATGGCAGGCCATTCCAGACGCTGAATATGGTTATCTGTAAGGAACGCTGTTATGATTCTTGCTCTATGAGGACGGGCGTTGTCATCCATTAGAATGAAAACATCTCCCATCAACCTGTTATCTGCATTTTCATGCCTTATCACATGATCTGCCAGTTTAAACCGTCATTAGACATGCACAACACGTGAAAAGTGTTTAAAATGTTGCAGAGTAACCTTTAGTACTTTACTTCCACCAAAAACTGCTTTTGTGTCCTCACATGGACAAAATGGACCAAGAAATACTTTTAAGTCCTATTTTATTTTGAGCAGTGTATAAAGCATGTGGCTGTGTTATCAAACAAGCACACTGCATCTTTATGATCGTAGCTATCAAACGGTTCGTGTAGAGATAGCGCCCTCCTGCGGCGATGGATTGTGTATCAAAAACATACAAGACTAGGGCCGGGCGACGTGTGACGTGATATATTCATACCCAGATGTTGGTATTTGACAGTCCCCGCTCAACGATGAAAACACGGAACTCGAAATAGAAGTGGGTAAATGTTGTACCATCTACGGCATTTCACATCAGGAGTCATGTTCATCTTAAACCGTTTAAATACTGTGCTACCACTCGTATTTCTTGTGTTGAAAGTCGGTGAGTTTTTCTTATTATTATCCATTGCCTACAATTTGACATTTATTATGAATGTTTGTAAACGAATCAATACAAGAATTAGGATTGCAATAATTATGGCAGGTTATGTGACATAAAAGGCATTTCTCTCGTTTTCAGCATCAAAAGGCGCTAATACATTTTGATTTTCAAGAGCTCTCATTATACAAATTTTGACTTTTTGACTCTCATTGGTCAAATAAAAATAGATCCGGATTTTTGGCTCTTAAATTATTTTTAGTAGTGACTTGACAGGTGGCTTAAAGTCTTAATTTATTTACTGAACATCATTGACAATTATTTTGTGAAAATAAGTTTACATATATCTTGAAAAATGCCCATTATCCCTTCTGATTTTTCCAAATTCATTCTTTTGCTCAACTCAAATGTATTTCTTTAAGAAGCATGTAAAAGGTTTATTTCAGGCGATTATCGCTGTCTGTTTGAGACACATGATGGTGACAATGACGATGACATTTTGTTTCCCATGACAGCCTCTTTTAATAATAATAATAATAATAATAATAATAATAATAATAATAATAATAATAATAATAATAATAATAATAATAATAATAATAATAATAATAATAATAATAATAATAATAATAATAATAATAATAATAATAATAATAATAATAATAATAATAATAATAATAATAATAATAATAATAATAATAATAATAATAATAATAATAATAATAATAATAATAATAATAATAATAATAATAATAATAATAATAATAATAATAATAATAATAATAATAATAATAATAATAATAATAATAATAATAATAATAATAATAATAATAATAATAATAATAATAATAATAATAATAATAATAATAATAATAATAATAATAATAATAATAATAATAATAATAATAATAATAATAATAATAATAATAATAATAATAATAATAATAATAATAATAATAATAATAATAATAATAATAATAATAATAATAATAATAATAATAATAATAATAATAATAATAATAATAATAATAATAATAATAATAATAATAATAATAATAATAATAATAATAATAATAATAATAATAATAATAATAATAATAATAATAATAATAATAATAATAATAATAATAATAATAATAATAATAATAATAATAATAATAATAATAATAATAATAATAATAATAATAATAATAATAATAATAATAATAATAATAATAATAATAATAATAATAATAATAATAATAATAATAATAATAATAATAATAATAATAATAATGTGTGGACTTATATAGCGCACGTATCCACCAACTAAGTGGTGCTCAAGGCGCATATTATTACCCCTGCTCATAAGGCTCATAAGGCTCATAAATCATTCCTGAAACCATCTCAGCTCCCTGGGGAGTATACAGCTCACTGCTGCCATTACAGCAGCGCATATAAGGCTAATCAACCAACTCTGCCCTCACAGGTACCCATTTAACCCCTGGGTGGAGAGAAGCAATTATGGTTAATTGTCTTGCTCAAGGACACAAGTGTCACGGCCGGGATTCGAACCCACATTCTGCTGCTAACACCAGAACTTGAGTCCGGTAAGCTAGACCGCTCGGCCACTGCTCGGCCACTCCACTGCTCGGCCACTCCACTCCACTCCACTCCACTCCACGACACTCCACGACACTCCTTTTGAGGCACGAGAGAAAGAATTACATACAATAATAAAAACATACAAAAGCATTTTCAATAAAATTTAATTTAAAAATATAGCAAGTGCAACATTTACAGAAAAATAGAAAAATGGAAATATTTTCAAAAGATGGGGTATACGTTATTAGGATTCGGATAAAGAAAGACATAGCATGTTATCAAACCGTGTATGTTGGAGCTATACTTAAAATGTTTATAAAGAAGGGCCAAGTTACGAAGCTGTGTGACATAATTTGATATCGAATAATTTGTACCATTTAATGTTTTAAGTTATCTACCAGTAAGAAGTTCATGATCTTTTTTTCCTAGCTCATTATAAATTACAGTTTGATACACCACTATTCAATCTCAATAACTGCTTACAAAAATTTACGGTAGAATGTGAAAAACATTTATAATTTCAAAACCCTAGAATTTACATCCATATCATATTGGAGCAGCTAGTGTTTCGCTGACATGATTGCTGCAGTCCTGGCGGTAGCCTCATTTTCTTTCTTGGTGTTGACGTCATACATAAATATTAAGAAAGGTTTATAGTTATAGATTGAACGAGTCCCATTGTTTTCTCTCACACGATCCAAATGATCTTACACGATCCATTGCTTCAACATTGTGCCTACAGCATCGATCCCAATATATGTGTGCATGGCTAGACAATGGCTTGACTCACGTGATATACTTTTACCTCAGTACTAGCAGAATATATGGTCCACAAATGGCAAATTTATCATTGAAGGAGGTAATTAATGTGAAACTTTTCAGGTGGCTTAAGCTACATGTACATCAATAAAAGTACAATACTGGGTACCTTCATTATAAGTGTAGTATTATGCTTGTTACTGTGTAAAAGTGGCTACGCTGTGGCTGTGTAGAAGCATTAATAAATGAACAAGGCTGGGTGATGTCAGTTTTGATCATTTATGAAATATGACTGCATTATTTAGGAATGAATTAATGCCTTCAACATCTATAGGCAGTGTAAACTATAGGTGAAATTTCTGTAAATCTATCCACAGACATTAACTGCCTTTGTAAAATGGGTTTGCCATCATGAGGGGGCATGTCTGGGCTTGGGAGAGGGGCATGTACGTGCCCTGCGCCACCACCATCCATAGTTATGCCACTGTGTAATGTGGAAGGTGCAACATTGGTATTTGGTTACTTTCGTTCATTTTTTTCAACCCTAGTTTTCTACAAAACGGACATGTGAATGTTTCATCACAAAAAGCTAGCGCACGTTTTTATGAAAACGATGAAATTGTTTTTACAGAAGTATAATATGTTTCTACGTGATCCAAAAAGTTGCCGGCTTTTTGTAAATTCAACATAATAATTCCTGTTTTTTCTAAGATGAAAGTACTTTAAGAGGATTTTTTCAGGACAATTGATACGTGTACCAACTTAAACCCCCAAGTACGTTTTTACATAATAATTCGTTAACTTTGAATAATTAATGTTACCTTCCCATTAAGGAGAAAAAGAGAAAGTGCATTCAAATATTTATATTCTTTCTTATGTGGAACTGAATCATCAGCAGCTAATGATCACTCATATTTGAACTTTTATTTACGTTTTCTGGAATATTGTTAGAATTATTATGTCAGACAGAATAACTTCTCAGGATGTTTGTCTCATTAGCATTTTGGAGGCCAGGAAAGATTTAAATAATAAATTCACTCAGTTTTCAACGGCCACAAAAAAAGTAACATGTATATTCAATAAGTGCGGTATAGCTTGTACACTCTTAGGTCGGTAAGTGGCAACACTTATATTATAAAGTTAAATTCAACTCAAAGAAATGCTATCAGTGTTAAATCAACACTTTAAAAAATTGAATCTAACTTTATAAAGAGTTGTCGGTGACCAAACTCTTTATAATGTCGATACAACACAGTTTTAAGAGTGTAACAACTCTCAGAATTAACTGCATTTGTTGTAATGGACGCAGCCAATCATTTTTCTCTCTTTTCAAGTAAACTTGGGTCTTGCCGAGAGTGGTCTAAAAGTTTGTTACTTCGGTTCCGTACCAGAGCCGAATCCTGGTCAGTCTCAAGCCAAACATCACTTGATGACATTAGCCATGCGAGGGATACAGAGCAAATGCCAGAGTCTTAAAACCATCCTGCAAGAAGGTATATAACAAGGGAGCAACTTGGACCTCTTATAATAATTGTAATGTTTTAAATAAGGGGTACAATAACCAGAAATGGCCCCCTCTCTGTTTCACTGCGACGAGTCAAAATTTTTTGATTTTCATATGTGTTACACGCATCATGTGTCATCCACTAGTTTTGCCATTGCGCCTTCGCTCCAAAAGTGCGTCCAGTAGAGAGGTTTCACGAGATTACATGCTGCTCATGAAAAAGCTGCATCAAGCGATTGTATTTTTACGCAGTTAGTGCTTCAAGGACCAATGATATGAACACAATTTTACGAAGCGCAAAGCTTCAACTTAACTGTGCATGGCGCATGCTCACATTCCATTTATGTGTAGTTATTGAAGGCTTTTGCATGGTGATATCACCATAACAATTTGCTTAGCCGAACGTATGTTGCTGTTCAGTGTCCCGATCTGCTTGCTACTGCGATCATGCGACAGCGAAATCATGCACCTCGAGGTCCGACATCAGCGAGGGAAAACTGCTTCATAGTGGATACAAACTGTGTCCGCGAAAAAGGGGCTGTTACTGGGCTGGAATGGCGCAAAAATACGGCAGAAGTCCAGATCATACATCCAACGCACATGGGACAGAAATAGCGTTTAACAGTTGTCGTCCCGTGCTATGCGTGCTGTCCTACGATGTATACACACAAAATGGCGGTGCTCAGCTCACAACTCGATGGTCATGAAAACAGTTACAAAAAAAACTCATGTTCTCGATGCTGTCAACTGCTGTACGATGTCTACACAGAATTACGGTCCATTGAAGAAAACTTATAAAAATTATAGAACTACCGTAAGCTTGGCATGTGTATATAAAACGAACACATGGGCGTAGAAACTACAGCTGAAGTTTTACTTCTAGAAAAATCTAGATACGACAAAATACACATGTACATCGTGTTATACGAGAGCCAGCAAAAAAAAACCCGGAATGACACATGGCCCCAAAAGGAATACTAATTCGGGCTCTGATTGGCTAAGAACTGCAGAATTAATGAATATGTTAATTAAAAGACACTTATTGGTTAAGTCATTGAATATACACTACATATTGATCAAAACAAGGCAAAAAACTGGCTCCCTGTCTAGGCAAGTTTCTGGGCTGATTGAAAGAAACAATTAGATGCTTGAATTTAACATGGTAAAAAAATCTTTGCCAAGATTACATAACAACTATGATTAAATATCAAATAACAAATAATAATTTTTTTTTTTTTTGACTGGTTACTACACCAGCATAAATCACTAACACATAAATACGTGTATTGCAGTTTGTTCGGTTGATACGGAGAAGCATCTTGGTATGGAGAATGGTGATATCCCAGATGACAGCATTACAGCCTCGTCATTTTGGCATAGCAGAGCAGATCATGCACCTGATAGGACACGCCTTAATACTCAAGGTAACTTACACAACAGTTGCATATAATCCTATAAGGAATAATAAGGAACTACAACCAAAGTTACAGAAGACAAGAAACAAGAAAATAATCCAAAAGGTTGTAAACATCGTGACGATTGGACAACAGGTCAGCATATATTCGAGATATTTTAGAGATATGAACAAACTTTACCATATTTTTAAACCCCACGTTTTAGCAGGCCAGAGAGCAAATGGCAACACCATATGCTAGTAGGCATCTCAGTGACGTCACAAAACCAGTTGATAAGTCACACACACACAAAGTGATTCCCATAAAATATGAAGTCAAAACGTATGAAATAATATCTCAGGTTTTCTAAACACAATGTTCATGAAATTTCACAATCTATATCTTGAGGGACTACTGCCGAAAAAATAACTCAAACGGAAACATGATGATAAAACTGAGCTGTTGATCATATCATCCAAAAATCAAAGGAAACACATTATATCAAAGTCTATTAAAGTCGGTGAGAGCGTTATCTTGGCTAATTCCAAAGCTCGCAATCTTGGTATTGTTTTTGATGATGAAATGTCCATGAAATCACATGTTAATAAAATTTGTCAAACTGGTTATTTTCATCTCCGGAATATTAAGAGTATACGCAAACTTCTGTCAAAAGAGAGTACTGAGAAATTGATTCATGCTTTCATATCATCTCGTTTGGATTGTGGTAATGCTTTGCTCTATGGAATACCTAAAAACCTCATCACAGACTTCAATTAATCCAAAATGCTGCAGCAAGGACCATATTCATGATGCATAAGTCAGATCACATAACATCCTCACTGAAGCAATTACACTGGCTCCCAGTTCAACAACGGATAGTTTCAAGATATGTCTTCTTACATGGAAAGCTCTACATGGCAACTCACCTTCATATATTCAAGATCTTCTTACCATTCACAATTCTAATCGCAGTGGACTACGCTCAGCAAACCAAAACTTCCTTACTGTACCACATGGAACTTGTAAAACTTTTGGGGATAGGGCTTTTTCTGTTGCAGCCCCTTCACTTTGGAATATGCTTCCACAAAGTTTAAGACTGTGTGACAATTTTAATTCTTTCAAAAAGCTTTTGAAAACTCACCTTTTTGTGCAAGCTTATAATGAATGTTAATTTTGTGCATTTTGTTTCATGTATTTATCTTTGTTTATCTAATGTTCCATATCTTTGTGTCTTTTTCATTATCACCAGCGCCTCGGATTAGGTTTCTAGATAGATGGCGCTTTATAAGTTTCATTATTATTATTATTATTAACATATTTTGTTAGTTATGACGAAAAATGCACAGCAGTGTCAGGGAAAAACTGCTTGCACAGTGCCGGAAACGTGTCCGACCATGCGTGGTAAGCGCCTTTCGGCATGAGCTCGGCTTTTGTCGGATTATCTTTCAGGTTTTCGTTGCTCATATGGAGCTCATGTGGCATGCTAACGAGGCATGATCGGTTCACCTTCTTTCTCTTAGAGACAACCTGAGCAGGCATGACATACATATTTCTTAAAATTTCTTAAAAGCTTTTAAAATTTTGGTCGAGAAACGGCTTCCATATTCGCACTTTTGTTGAACCCCTTTTTCAGTTTTTCACACCGACTTCCAAGTTTGTCATAAGTAGACTGGTTACTTTACGACCTTTTTCTGTAAGTTGGGTACCCAACTGAGTTAAGGAACATGTAAATATTGTTTTTGTATAGTCGCAATTATAAACTGCAATTTTACCCCCATACTTATTTACGTTTTTAAACACATTTACACATAAATGAAAAGAGAAAAACGGTGTGTGTTTTTTTTTAAACGTTTGACCCCCTTTTTTGCTTGCAAAAGATGATACCATTGGTGCATCTATTTCATGATTTTTTTAATTTATACAGACTGTTTGTTCGAATTAAAGCCATCAAATTATCAAGAAAAAGAAATATGAACAACAATTTTCATTAAAGGATTTTTTTGGGTAAAGCATGAACTGATGAACACTTGACTCTATATGGAAATTTAATCAGACATAGGCCTACATGAAAATCTAATTGATTGAACAAGTACTACAATTTGTTTTCTGTGGTTGTATGGTTTTTTATTTACATTAACATGCAGGTATTATGTACTGTATACATTAATTAAGATATGAATATTTAAATATGCATATAAACAATACATAAAGAAGTACAGTATTGAAATGCCAACCTCATCCTTTAACTGCTTAGTGTTCCACGTGCCTGTATAAATGCTATTGTTGTCAATTAATTTGCATGTAATTAGTATGTAATCCAATTTGTATGTAATTAGCTAATTACCGATCTTGTTATTTAACCAGAGGAGACAATAATCATATGCCAGTTATTCCTGTGTGTAAGAAATTTAAAATATCTAAGAATACTATTACCACATGATAAAACACTTAATTATGCTAATTAATACATGATTTTTATGTTTGTTTGTTTGATGATCAGCATTTTCTGTAAATGATTTGCCCTTGTCAGGAAAACTTTATTTTACATGAATAGCCCTGAGTAGAAGATAAAGAGAGGGTGCTGGCTCACTTTCCCAAAACCCCCTCCAAACCCCTCTCCCCGCCCCTCCATCCCCCCCCCCCAAAAAAAATCGATGGGGCAATGGTTCATCGCCCCATCTCCCATTTCAAAATTATTTTTTCGAAAAATAACTAAATAAAATTGAAATTTTAAATTTAATAAAATCTAGTAGGATGGTAAAGACGATGGTTCAATATTTATCGAGGTGGACATTGGGCGAATTGATAAATTTTGCTAGCGAGCATGAACTATCGGTGGAGCTAGAGAGTGGATTGAGTAGGAAAGAAAAAAAGAGGCATATTATAACGCGGTAAAATGATACAAAAAACGAGAGACCAACATCATTGTATAAATTAAAATTGGCTCAACTTAAAGAGCGTTTAGAAGCTGAAAATATTCCCCTACCCGAACATCTCAGCGGAAAAAGAGGACACATCAAAAAAGACTACATCGCCGCCATTAAAAGGTTTTACGCGCCCGAAGAAGAGTTGTTCTTTGATGAATCACCCATCGATGGCAGAATGTATTTGAGGCGGCGAAATATGACCGTACCGGACGGTCATAGCAAGGAAAAAGATCCAAGCGTATTTTTCAACGCGGTCAAGTCAAAGATTGTAGACAAGTTAACCTCCGACTTGCGAGAATTTGGAGGGATAAAGTTTATGATTTATTTGCAGATTCAATTGCATAAAGAGAAACCAGATGGTACAATCGATTATGACTTTGCAACGTTTCATAATCATGGCCAACTCGTTTTACTCGATCCGAGCGAAATTGAAGATGCATTAACCACAGCCTTTGCGGAAATCCAAGAGGCTATAGAAAAGTGGACGCACAACGGTTCTGGATGGATAATAGATCGTGTTGAAACTATGAGTATTACCATCGCGAGATATCAACCTTTGAGAGGCGGCTCTTATATTTTACTACCGAAATATATAAGTTACAAAAAAGCATGCATCAACGTCAAAAACAAGGATGACGATTGTCTGAGATGGTTTAAATTTTGACGGGATCGATGCTGCAACTCTGATCGATCAAGTCAAAAAAGTAGAGAAACAAAACAAGTTGGCTATAAACGTTTTTGGTTACGAAAATTCAATCGTAGTTTACCGGCTTAGCGAGCAACCCGCAACTATAGCTCGTATTAATTTATTATTAATTCACGAAGAAAATAAATCGCACTACGTTTGGATCAAGGATTTTAACCGTTTACTTTTTGATCAAACAAAACACAAAAATCGTAAACACTTTTGCGCGAGATGTTTACACGGTTACACCACCGAAGCTTTGCTCCAACAACACATTCCCGAGTGTGAGGGAGTTGGCGGCAGGGAGGTTAAAATCGTGATGCCGAGTGAGGGTAAATATAAACTACGTTTTATAAATTTTTATAAAAAGATGAAAGTTCCTTTCGTCATATACGCGGATTTTGAAGCGTTAATTAAAAAGATTGACGATGCGAGTACAATCAATACTAAAAAATTGCAAGAACACGTAGTTTGCGGATATTCGTACATTGTCGTTAGATGCGACGGTCAAACTCAACCGCCAAAGGTATACAGGGGAAAAGATGCCTCAAAACACTTTTTGTACTCGTTGTTAAAGTAGAAAACATCAACGAGATATTTAAAAAACCTAAAAATATGTTTATGACGATGGACCAAGTGAAAAATTATTTTAAAAAATCCAGCAAGTGTTGGATTTGCGAAAAAGATTTTGACAAAGGCGACAAGAAAGTACGCGATCATTGTCACATTACTGGAAAATATCGAGGAGCGGCGCATGATGACTGTAATTTAAAACTGAGACTAGAATCAAACAAAACGCCTATCCCGGTAATATTCCATAATTTTCGAGGATACGACTCATCATCCAAGCTACGAGTCGAGTTAAAGGAAATCTAAAATGTATTCCAAACAACATGGAAAAGTATATTTCTTTTTCAATCGGGCAACTGCGATTTATCGACAGCGCTCAATTTTTACTAGCTTCACTCGATAAACTTGTTAAATCAAACAATCCCGATTCTTTACTGATCGTTAAAAAGTACGAACCAAAGTTAAACAAGATGAAATTGCTTTTTAAAAAAGGTATTTATCCATGCGAGTACATGGATAATTTTGAACGTTTTGAAGAAACGAGTCTTCCTTTAAAAGACGCTTTTTATAGTAGTTTGAATGACGAAGGCATTACGGAAGGACAATATGAGCACGCTAAGAACGTTTGGGCCAAGTTTGAATGTAAAAATCTAGGGGATTATCACGACATCTATGTGCGTACGGATACTTTGTTATTGGCGGACGTCTTTGGAAATTTTCGAGCAACTTGTTTGAAACAATACGGGTTAGATCCCGCTCATTATTACACAAGTCCTGGCTTGAGTTGGGACGCTCTGTTGAAACATTAGAACGTACGTTTAGAGTTGTTGACGGATTACGGCATGCATTTATTTATAGAAAAAGGAACTAGGGGCTGGACGTCGATGGTGAGCGAGAGATACGTTCTTCATTATCGTAATTTACAACTATATTTATCCCTCGGCATGAAACTAACGAGAATTTATCGCGTCTTAAAATTCAATCAAGCGTCTTGGATGAAGTCATACATTGAATTGAACACACGTCTTAGAAAAAATGCCGAGTCAGATTTTGAAAAAGATATGTGTAGCCCCTGCCCAAAATGGATATAGCGCCCTCTGTTGGTTGATTTTAGTTAGGGCAATGCGCCTGCCTTCAGCCATGTTTTTCAGAGTGTTCTGATAAATTTTCCAGTTCTGATAATTTTAAGTCCTGTTAATTGCCTTTTAAGTGTTATTATAATGCCTTGGTTTTTATAGTTTCTTATTGTGAGGCGCTTTGAGGTTTTTACATAAAGCGCCATATAAATGTCTTTTATTATTATTATTATTATTATTAAAAGAAGTTATTTTATCCACTTTAATCATCGTGTTTTGTTTGGAGAAATCACATAAGCCCTTCCAGAACATTGCTTTTCACATTTAAGTAATCGTTGGCTCTCAGGTGAGTGCTTATTAATGGTTTTTAGGTTAAAATTATGTATGGATTTGTTTTAAAGTAATGAATACATGTGATAAATGATACATGTGAGTTTTCGTAAATAACATGTTTTAATAACAAGTTATTGGCATTTTCATGGGTATAAGATAATTGTTTGCTTAGAGTAAGAACCCTCTGAGTCATTTTTGTGATATTCTTAACTTCATAGAAGCTTAGGAGAATTGCCAAGTGTGCATATTTTATTTAGATTTGTGCTAATTCATGTTGTCTATTGCATATTTAGACAAACATTCATATGAGTTTATATGGACTATATGGACTATACACTTTGAAGTGTGTGTTTTGGCTCTCAGTTACTCTCAGGTGAGCTGGAGATTAACTGGTGTGTGCCCTATTTGAGAACCCAAGAATTTGGACTGATTATTGAGGACTCTTTGAGAGAACGAGAACATCGGTGATTGTGTCAGCGAGAGACATTTTCTTCAGTTGAGGTGTTCGGCATCATCAGTTCTTCAGGAGTGGGACTGGAACCTGCAAATTCAAGGGAGAAACACCAACTACCGGTAGCCACTAGTGTTTTCACAAAGTGCACTTTAAACATAAAAAAAAGATCTCTTAACATTTTAAGGCCTGATACGATCGTATCCTTTTTTAATAAACATTCTTGTTGAAGTGTTGTAATAAATTTTAAAAACGACATTGTTGTGATTAAGCAGAATTTGTGACTTTTGGTGTTTTATTTAATGTTGTAACTCTTATTACGTAGGTTCACGGCTTACATTTGTACAAGCTCATGAATAATTCCGTTTTTGGAAAAACGATGGAAAATTTACGAAATTGAGTCAACGTAAATCTAATGAGATGTAACGATGAAAAAGATAAACAACGTATCCGTAAAGCAATTGCGAAGCCATCTTTTGCTAATTTCAAGATTTTTGATTACGATCTGGCAGCTATTCATACGCACAAACTCAAACTCGTACTCAACCGCCCGGTATACGTCGGAATGAGCATACTGGATTTATCTAAATATTTAATGTACGATTTTTATTACAATCATTTAAAAAGCAAACACATCAACGGTTGCAATCTACTTTACACGGATACGGACAGCTTATTACTCAATATTCAAACGGAAAATATTTACGAGGACATGTTAGAAGACGCGAATCTCTATGATTTTAGTAATTATCCTAAAGATCATTTCCTCTATTCCGACGCGAATAAAAAGATTATCGGTAAATTTAAAGACGAGACATCTGGAACTCTAAAATCCTTGAATTTGTAGGTCTCAGACCAAAAATGTACTCGACACTTTTATCGAATGAGGAATCTTTAAGAAAAGCCAAGGGCGTGAAAAAAACAAGTTTTGAAAAAGAAAATTTTGCACGACCATTTCAAACAAGTTTTATCTCGAAAAAAGACTCTTTCCCACTCCAGGAATTTTATTAGAAATATAAACCATTCAATTTTCACGACACGCGTCAATAAAATATCCTTATCGCCGCTGGATACAAAGAGGTATATACTACCGGACGGAATTCATACTTTATCTTACGGCCATTATAAATTACAAAACATAAACAGCTCGATCGGAAATAATTTATACTTGTGTGTCACTGAAAAGATTCACTACTTTATACTCACCTATCTCGATTAAGGTTTCTTGCTTGAGATACATGTATAACAAGGCTGATTGTGATAAATGTTAGCAGCTTTTTACATGATCCTAGTAAAAAGCTACTCACATCTGGTACAATCGGCCCACAGGGGGCTTCTAGCAGTTGATATTTTCTGCCTGTATAGACTGTTTGATACGAGTATTGGTATCAGTATCTAGTGTAATCTGTATTGTATTTATACTAGTTGCGCTAGTTAAAAATAGATTTATTATAGTGCTCACAAATCACGCGATGTATGAGTCATCCACCTTTTGTTACGTCTAACAAAAGGTGTGTTGTAAAATTAAACGGGTCAGCGGAATTAGTTTGTGTGTTGCAAAATTATGAATGAGTTAGAGGACAACGCCATTATCCCGGTTGCTAAGCGCGGCCAACTCATTCATAACTTAGTCTTGTTCGCGTGTTGCGAAATTGAATAGTATGTGTGCGGTGGGGACAACCCGGTGTCCCGGTTGCTAAGGCAGCCTTAGTGAATAAAGGCAACGTGTTATTCTCGTTGCTAAGCGCGGTCATATCAGAATAAAGTCTAGTTCGCATGCGTGAAAGTGAATTAGTCAGAAGAATTTCATGAAAATTGAATAGTATGTGTGCGGTGGGGTTGACAACCCGGTGTCCCGGTTGGTGAATAAAGGCAACGTGTTATTCTCGTTGCTAAGCGCGGCTATATCAGAATAAAGTCTAGTTTAGCTCGTTATAATGTTATTTTGAAATTAAATATTTTTAGGCGGTAATTCGGTACTGTTTGGCACTATTTGTAATTCTTCTCTTACAAAACTACGAGTAGGACCAGATTCTAAATAATACAATATGGGTTGATTGTTTGCTACTGTATAATTTTTAATGGCGTATGTTTTAATGGACCATATTTTAATGGAACATTCTTGAGGGCGCTGCTCTGTAGCGACCACCATTGGCATTTCGTGTCTGTCGTTTTACTCCATTTTTATCATTTTTGTGAGTGTTTCAGTTTTGTCTGGTTTTATCAACATGCTGTGTAAAGGTTATGGAGCAGTTATGATCCGGTATCTGCTGATATGTCTGTTGCTGTCTCGATATTTGATGTGTGTTTCTGCCTACCTTGGTGCCGAATCGACTGGTGGCACTGCTAGCATTACATACACGAGGTCAGCACTATTTGAACTTCAACCAAGGTCATCATACAAACCCGCGGGCTATGAGGACTTTCCACAAGAAATAAAAGCTAGGAAAAGAGGAAAACGGGGAGGTTTACGGAAACGTACCAGAGCTCGACGGACAAATCCACCCCTGCCGACCATTTTGCTAGGTAATGTAAGATCTCTTACAAACAAGATGGATGAACTTAGTGCGTGCACACGTTACCTATACGAATACCGTGAAACATGCCTTATGTGTTTCTCTGAAACCTGGCTTAATGAAAACATTCCTGACAGTGCCGTAGACTTGCCAAATTTTAATATTGTCAGAGGGGATAGATCACCGGAATCTGGAAAATCCAAAGGCGGAGGTGTATGTTTGTACATAAATAATGCCTGGTGTAATAATTGGTCGGTGAAAGAAAGAACCTGCACCCCTGATTATGAGGTATTAACAGTTGGGCTGAGACCCTATTATTTGCCCAGGGAGTTCAACCAAATTTTTATTATGGTCGTTTATATTCAACCTAGAGCGAACTTTCAAGTTGCAAGTGAGGCAATTGCTTCCAGAATTCAACGACTGGAAAGTACTTCCCCTGACTCCGCTAAATTTGTGTTAGGAGATTTTAACCACTGCAGACTCAATCAAGCGTTACCGTCATATCATCAATTTGTTAACAAACCAACGAGAGGGGACGCAGTCTTAGACTTATGCTATGGTAACATCGCATCTGCATATAAAGAGAGGGTGTGCCCAAAACTAGGTAACTCGGATCATAACATTATTCAATTATTGCCGTCATACAAGCAAGCCCTGAAACGAACAAAGCCTACTACACTAACTACCCGTAATTGGTCTACCGAATCCAAAGAACAACTACGTGGATGTCTTGAGTGCACTGACTGGAGTGTTTTGGTGGACTGCGCAGATTCGATCGATACCATTGTTACGACGGTGACCGATTACATTAAATTCTGCATCGATTCAGTTGTACCACTGTCAATGAAAAAGGTTTACCCTAACAACAAACCATGGGTATCGCGAGAACTTAAGTCTCTACTCGTTGAGAAGAGGAACGCTTTTGCAGCTGGTTGTACAGAAAGGGTAAATGAGATACAAAAAGGCATCAAACGTCAGATTAAAGTGTCTAAAAACGACTACAAACGGCGATTAGAGCAGAATTTCCAACAGAACAATTCACGGGCTGCATGGCAAGCAATGCAAACAATCACTGGATACAAACAAAAGAAACAACCACTTGAATGCAACAGTGACTTTGCCAACGAACTGAACAATTTTTATTGTCGATTTGACAGTCATGATTTTACCCAAGAAAATGATCTCTTAAAAGACTCTCTGAAAATTAATGCTGAACATGACACTATTTTAATTAATGAGACTGAAGTAAGAAATATGTTTTCAGGCCTCAAAATTAATAAGGCTTCAGGGCCGGATGGTGTAGGTAACAGAATTTTGAAAATATGTAGTCATCAACTCTCTGGTATTTTTACAAAAATATTTCAACTGACATTAGACAGAGGGGTTATTCCACAGATGTGGAAAGCCTCTATGATAGTTCCTGTACCAAAAATCAGTAAGGTTTCAGTACTGAACGATTACCGCCCAGTAGCTCTGACGTCAAGTGTAATGAAATGTCTTGAAAAGCTTGTTTTGAATTTTCTTCTTAAAGATGCAGGCTCTTTTTTGGACAAGTTTCAATTTGCATACCGGAGCAATAGAGGGGTTGATGATGGGGTACTGGTTTATCTTCATAAAATGTATAGTCACCTGGACAAGCCAACATCTTATGCTAGGTCATTGTTTATAGACTTTTCTAGTGCCTTCAACACGATACAACCTCTCATTCTAATAGAAAAACTTGTGCAAATGAATGTGTCTCCGAAAATTGTACAGTGGATTCATAATTTTCTACTGAATAGGCCACAGTGGGTAAAAATTGGAGACGTTAATTCCAAGGTCAGGATAATCAACACGGGTGCCCCTCAAGGGTGTGTCATCTCACCGCTGTTATTTTCTTTTTGCACAAGTGATTGTCTCTGCTCAAGTCCAAATTGTAGTATAATCAAATATGCAGATGACACGGTTATTACAGGCTACTTAAAAGATGACGCACTCTGTTATATATCGGAGGTAGCAAAGTTTGTGGACTGGTGTGATCGTAATTTTTTAACTATTAATGTTAAGAAAACTAAAGAGATGATTGTAGATTTTCGTCGCAACACTGGAGTTTATGAACCTGTTTATATAAATGACAGCGAATTAGAAAGGGTTAATGAGTACAAATACCTTGGTACTGTAATAGATGACAAACTGAACTGGAACAAAAACACTCGGGTAGTTTTTGGCAAGGCCATGCAACGTATGTTTTTTCTTCGTAAGCTTAAAGAGTTCAATGTCGATAAGACGATTTTACGTTTATTTTATCAGTCTATAATACAGAGCATTGTTACTTTTAACATAGTCAGTGTATATGGTTCACTTTCACAGAAAAATACGGACAGGTTTGAGCGCATTCGTAAAATGGCCCAGCGCTCTGTAGGTCTCACCTTCCCAACATATGATAAAATCTTCTTGGAATGTGCAATATCTAAAGTACATTTTATTTTATCTGATCCAACTCATCCACTTTTTGACTGTTTTGTTTTTAATAGATCCGGGTTCAGACTTTGTGTTCCCCGCACAAACCTTACTCGATACAGGCAATCCTTTGTTCCCAACTCCATTCATTTATTTAACATCTTGGCTGTTCGTAAATAGGGGTATTTATTCATCTCGTTCATTTTAAGACTGTATAATTTTTTATTTATTTTTTTTCTCCGTATTTAAATAATTTTTTAATAATATTTGTTTATTTGAGTGTATATTTCGTCTGCTTAATTTGTGTAATTTTTGTGGATAAAATTATTGTTTTTAACTAAATGTAGTTTAACATTTTTAAATGCGCCAATGGAAACTAAATTTCTGTATTTTTATGACGCGGACAATAAAATTTCTATTCTATTCTATTCTATATGGGATCTGTCGCGCGACTCCGAGTATCTTGTTCGGACACGCCAGGGGCGTATAAATATCTAACGAGCGCGTTTCTAGCAATTTTTTTAAATTTTTAATGGCTGGAGAGGCTGGCTTTTGCTCAACAATTTTTAGTTTTATGGCATCTTTCAGTTTTAATCCAATGAGTCTAGTTTCTTCGTTATTTAAAGCTTTTATTACTTCCGGTAGCCTATTTACCCATTCTCTAGATATTGCATTGTTCACCATTTCTTGCGCGTATTGATGAGAAAACAATCTCTCGGCTAAGGTTCTGATCGTTCCACACGCCCTGCGCTCTATGATTTCGGACCTCGCCTCTCTGTATCTTTACGCCTTTTTTTACTCATTAGGCTATTTACGCTCGCCATAAATTCTTTTCCCGGATCGACTTTGAGGATTTTTGGCCAAGTCAGCGGACTCCTTTTGTAAATTTTTTCAAACGCGTTACCGACTTGCGCGGCAGTCTTGTCGACCAACGGTTCGGCCTCCTTGTACCTACTCGCTTCGTCGGAGATTGTTAATGCATACTTGTAAACTTTTTTACCGATTGTATCATGTGGAAGAAACAACAAATTAGCCTGATGGACTTCGTTTGGTTTTTCTTGGAGAGCGTTCGCGCTGGTCGGCCTGGGATGTATTTGGAGTATGGGAGATAAATCTGCCATAACGCTTGCTTTTTTAACCACTGTCAAGTTGTAGTTTCAGAAATTTTAGTTATTTTAGCTAATTTCTCAATCGCTCCAAGACCCTTCTAATATCCTTTCGGGCTGTAATAAGCGTTTTCGAGTTTTAATCTTGTACGCTTTAACATTTATTATTTATAAATATAATCAAGTGGGAGAATTTATAATATTTTTAGGTAAAATTCCTTGTTGAACCAACCACGTTTGTGTCATTAGCGCCGACCTGACCGTAGCCGTGAGATTAAGACTGTCGCTTAAATCTAGCTTCCCCAAATCGGCTGGTTTTATTTAAACACTTTTCTAGAGGCCATAATTCCTACAACTCCTCCGTGATAGGCTGCATTGGCGATGTTGCTCGTATCTATCGTAGACATTTTATATTATAGAAAAAAAAATTAAATTTATTTTTTTAAATCCATTTCTAGGTTTTGATGATAATCGTCCTCTTTGAAAAATTTGTGACTCGGATACCCTACAACTCCCATGCCCAAGGTGACGAATAAAACCTCATTAGATTTTTGTTTTTGATTTTCGTAAAAATCTTCGTAAGAATCTTCCATAGTAGTTTTAAACACTTTTCTAGCGATCATGCTATAAATAACGGCTATAATTCCAACAGCACATCCGTGATGGGCTGCATTGACGATGTTGCTCGTATCTAACGCAGACATTTTATATTATAGACAATATTTTTTTATAAAACGGCCAAACATGTTAATTCTAAAAACGAATATATATTTTGAAGAAAATATAATTAAAAATTTAAACATGATCATTTCGTTCGGCTTAATTTTAATTTTTTTCCGTTTGGTAAAGTTCGAACTATTGAAATTTGATGATTTTTTGTTTGCACGTCTTTTATGGCTTGACTGGTCCAATCAATTTCCACTTCGTTTAAAGGATCCATAGTTAGCTGTAATGCTCTAGCGGCTACTAATTTAACGTACTCGTATTTATTTATATAATACATTCAGATTTAAAAAATATTTAAAACAATTGAAATTTTTGGATCAACATCTTTGTCATCTTTGTCTACGGGGTTTTATTTGGTCAGAGTTTAGCGCCTTGTAGATAAAATATGCAATACCTCCAACGACCGCTACTCCCAGTCCGATGTAAAGCGCGTTTGCTCCGTCGCTTTCTTCTTTTACGCTCGTTGCTGTAACGTTTGGTTCGACAACGTCGTCGATGGCTTTCTTTTTTAAACTTTGTTTTTTCTTTTTATTAAGTTCTGCGAGTCTTTTACCAGCCGCGACTCTGTTCGGATTTTTTATTTTAGTCGGTGTTTTCGTGACTTCTCTCGCTCCATCGTCTTTATAATCTAGACAAGAATTTTTTATTTTAAAATGTTTCGCCGAAATTAGCGCCCCCTGTAATTGGCGCTAATAATTTTCCGTACTTGTAGTATACTTCGCATAATCCGCAAGAAAGAGCGCTCGAGACGAATGGGTCTTTTTCTAAATCGGTAATTAAACCATCTTCGTCATCGATCGTAAATTCGTATCCCATCACATCGATCAAGTTTAATCTGGATCCCAGCGCTCTAGCGTAAAGACTTGTGATCGATGAGCCCAATGAGGCTATCATTTCACGACCTAGTCTCGCTTCGTATCGCGCGTATAATTTATCTTGTTCGACCAAGTTTAAAGTTTCAATCTTGGAAATGGTATACTCTTTACTGAAATATTTCCTCGAGTTTCCTCCAGCTACGACGGCTAACAATCGATCGCTGCGCTTATTGTCAATTGGTATAGGCGGTAGGGCGATATTTTCAACGCAACTTGGTAGCGGCTGTTCGTTTAGAAATTTGGCAACTTCTTCCATTATTATATAATACTTGTTATATATTTAAAAAATTTGCTTCGCTCTAATCAACGGTTTTATAAATTCATCATTTACGTACGAGTATTTATGAATCAAAAATACGAGTCCACCGAGTACCAAACAGTTTGTAAATACACAAAATCCAACTAAACATTCAATTAGCATATTTATCTATGAATCTTATTATAATCTTACAAATTACTACGACCTATCAAGTGACCTACTACGACCTATCAAGTGACCTACGACCTATCAAGTGACCTACTACGACCTATCAAGTGACCTACTACGACCTATCAAGTGACCTACTACGACCTATCAAGTGACCTACTACGACCTATCAAGTGACCTACTACGACCTATTAAGTGACCTACTACGACCTATCAAGTGACCTACTACGACCTATCAAGTGACCTACTTCGACCTATCAAGTGACCTACTACGACCTATCAAGTGACCTACTACGACCTATCAAGTGACCTACTACGACCTATCAAGTGACCTACTACGACCTATCAAGTGACCTACTACGACCTATCAAGTGACCTACTACGACCTATCAAGTGACCTACGACCTATCAAGTGACCTACTAGTGTTCATGCGTTTTGCACGTACGTACGACTGTCATTAAGGTCTTGGCCAATGAAAAGCTCTGCTTTGCTGACTCCGCCCCAAGCTCCAACCCCCTCCGACCGTCGACGTCTATAGAATTTCACAATGAGTCCCGTCTGCCATTGTTCGATTTCATTTCACTCGTGGATTTGCAACAATGGAGATTAACAACACACTGCCTAAGTACTTCAATGGTTGTCTGATCTGACACTAAGAACTATTATGTATCAGTGACGGATCCGAGGGGCGTTTTTGAAACAGTTCCCATAAGGTACAAATCTTGTGGTTTCCGTCCCTTCCAAGCCTCCCACATTACTAAGAACCATGAAAGATAAGATAAAATGTACATCTTGGCACTTACAATTTAAACATTTTGTTAATAATATTCATGCATACCCGTACAGAAGGGGTTAGAAAAGTTTGAAATATAGCCTATATTGAAACTGGTGGGATTTTAAGTGGCGGCTTTTTCAATATTTCTTTTTCGATTTTCGTTTTGAAACAAGGTATCTGAACTTCGACTATTGTGGGAATTTGGGGGTGCGTACGCATGCCCGGTACCCCTGCGGGTAGGCCTAAGTTTATTTAAATATATAATAGCACGATTACTTGTTGTCTATTCCGTAGGCCTACGTCTTATTCTTATTCTATTCTCTTCTTCCAGTCGGCCAGTCCTCATAGTCATAATGAATTTGGTATGATGTATATTTTTATCTGCTATTATTAGACGCAGTTTTGTCTAATTGCTATCAGTGTAATTATTATTACGATGCCATCCCAGAAAGGATCAATTATTTTGTTTGTAATTATTTGTAAATTCCCGTTTACGTGTATCTATGTATGTGGAACCTTGAATTTTTTCTGAAAATAAAAATAAATTATAATTAAACAGCCTGTAATAAAAAAGTCAGATAACAATCAAAAGCATTTTCGTGGTAGCCTACACCTGCCAATATCCCGATTAATTATTTCTCGTACTCTTCTCCTTAACTTGATCGCGTTTCTTCTGAGATAATGCTGAACGATGTCTTCTTCTGGGTTGGAGTTTTGAATAAAGTAATCCACAGCCAGACCCCATTGGTTTCCATGGGCTCTGTATCCCTGACGTCGCTCTGATCATTATTCACAGGTAATCGGACTTGTTTGTGGGCCATGATGAAATGTGTTGGTCTCACAGACGTAGACGTAGACGTAGACAGGTGTGACACTTCCGCTAATCTAGGATCGGGAGTATTTTCAAATGATACGTCGTCTATACAAATGTAATATAAAAGACGTACCTAAAGGATCGGGAGTCTTTTCAAATGGTAAGTCGTCTATACAAATGTAATATAAAAGACGTACCTAAAGGATTGGGAGTCTTTTCAAATGGTACGTCGTCTATACAAAGGTAATATAAAAGACGTACCTAAAGGATCGGGAGTCTTTTCAAATGGTACGTCGTCTATACAAAGGTAATATAAAGACGTACCTAAAGGATCGGGAGTCTTTTCAAATGGTACGTCGTCTATACAAAGGTAATATAAAAGACGTACCTAAAGGATCGGGAGTCTTTTCAAATGGTACGTCGTCTATACAAAGGTAATATAAAAGACGTACCTAAAGGATCGGGAGTCTTTTCAAATGGTACGTCGTCTATACAAAGGTAATATAAAAGACGTACCTAAAGGATCGGGAGTCTTTTCAAATGGTAAGTCGTCTATACAAAGGTAATATAAAAGACGTACCTAAAGGATCGGGAGTCTTTTCAAATGGTACGTCTTCTATACAAATGTAAAGTAAAGGACTCACAACCTTTAGGTACGTCTTTCAGTTTACATAATCATTATGTAGATGAGTCAATGCAAATTGCTCTCATCTAGGTTAGTGGACGGTGTCACACCTGTCTACGTCTACGTCTGTGAGACCAACACATTTCGCCATGGCCCACAGACAAGTCCGATTACCTGTAAATAATGAAGAGCGACGTCTGATATTAGAGGGATACAGAGCCCATGGAAACCAATGCGGCCTGGTTGTGAATTACGTTATCCAAAACTCCAACCCAGAAGAAGACATTGTGCAGCATTACCTTAGAAGAAACGAGGTCCGGTTAAGGAGAAGAGTACGGGAAATGATTAATCGAGATATTGGCAGGTATAGGCTACCACGCAAATGTTTGTGATTTCTATCTGACTTTTTTATTACAGCTGTTTAATTATAATTCATTTTTATTTTCAGGAAAAAAATCAAGGTTCCACATACATAGATACACGTAAACGGGAATTTACAAATAATTACAAACAAAATAATTGATCCTTTCTGGGATGGCATCGTAATAATAATTACACTGATAGCAATTAGACAAAACTGCGTCTAATAATAGCAGATAAAAATATACATCATACCAAATTCATTATGACTATGAGGACTGGCCGACTGGCCGACTGGAAGAAGAGAATAGAATAAGAATAAGACGTAGGCCTACGGAATAGACAACAAGTAATCGTGCTATTATATATTTAAATAAACTTAGGCCAACCCGCAGGGGTACCGGGCATGCGTACGCACCCCCAAATTCCCACAATAGTCGAAGTTCAGATTCCTTTTTTCAAAACGAAAATCGAAAAAGAAATATTGAAAAAGCCGCCACTTAAAATCCCACCAGTTTCAATATAGGCTATATTTCAAACTTTTCTACCCCCTTCTGTACGGGTATGCATGAATATTATTAACAAAATGTTTAAATTGTAAGTGCCAAGATGTACATTTTATCTTATCTTTCATGGTTCTTAGTAATGTGGGAGGCTTGGAAGGGACGGAAACCACAAGATTTGTACCTTATGGGAACTGTTTCAAAAACGCCCCTCGGATCCGTCACTGATACATAATAGTTCTTAGTGTCAGATCAGACAACCATTGAAGTACTTAGGCAGTGTGTTGTTAATCTCCATTGTTGCAAATCCACGAGTGAAATGAAATCGAACAATGGCAGACGGGACTCATTGTGAAATTCTATAGACGTCGACGGTCGGAGGGGGTTGGAGTTGGGGCGGAGTCAGCAAAGCAGAGCTTTTCATTGGCCAAGACCTTAATGACAGTCGTACGTACGTGCAAAACGCATGAACACTACTACGACCTATCAAGTGACCTACTACGACCTATCAAGTGACCTACTACGACCTATCAAGTGACCTACTACGACCTATCAAGTGACCTACTACGACCTGTCAAGTGACCTGTCAAGTGACCTGTCAAGTGACCTACTACAACCTGTCAAGTAACCTGTCAAGTGACCTACTACAACCTGTCAAGTAACCTGTCAAGTGACCTACTACAACCTGTCAAGTGACCTACTACGACCTGTCAGTAACCTGTCCAAGTGACCTACTACAACCTGTCAAGTGTCCTACTACGACCTGTCAAGTAACCTGTCCAAGTGACCTACTTCGACTTGGTCAGATTCGTCTAGTATTTCATAATTGGTTGGTTGATCCGTTTTTAAAATCAACTTGCAATGTTTGTCTCTATTTAATTTATTATTAATTTCTCTTCTGGTCTCTTGGCCCGGTATGACGTCATTTTCTCGAAGACAATTTTCGAACGAGTCTCTATCTTTGCAATAAAATATACACAACCACTTTAGTTGCTCTCTAAAATTTTCATCACGCTATTATATTTTTGCGAAAGAATCCAACAGCTGTGTTTGGCGTGTCTGCCGCTAAAGGCCAACTCGCTAATCATACATTTATTATTTTTATCGTATTTTCTATGTTTTAACGCTTTGGTTGCGGAGTAGTCGTCGATGATAAACAGCGCCTCATCTCCTTTGAAGACATCGTGGTAAATTTCTATAACTCTGTCCAGCGTCGAATCGCTTAGGTCGTTGATGTACAATTGCTCATCGTTCCAAATCCACCTTTTGTTTTGGTAGGCGAGATTTTTGGCAATGGTCGGACATAGTATGACGATATATTAAAAATATCTACGATATTCTTTTTCATCTTTCAATAGATTTAAAGCAAATTATGTTTTGCCGCATCTGGTCTGACCGCAAATCAATGCAGCGTGTGGATATAACATGTTTAATAATATTCAACATGATTTTTTTTAATATATCGCGGAATAAAATCGTCCATTTTCGATATTGAGTTGAGCGTCTATGATGATGTAAATGTAGCAGTTTAATTCGCCGGCAGTTTCCGACTGCTTTTCGAGCTGAATGGTAATTCCTTCGGATGCGTTTTCTATCCGTCTGCCACTCCCGTGAACTTTGTTATTATCGTTGCTTCTCAAATCTAAAAACAAACCGTATTTATCTACTAGGTAATCTTTGAGTTTCATATTCGACAGACCTAAAGCCTTGGTTACTCCCATGGCGTGTTCTTCTCTCGAATCTCCGAAATATTTCTGTATTTCTTCCCAGTGTTGATACCCGCACATCCCTTGCGCGTAAAGTTGATTGGGAATTCCTTCGATAGTAATTGAGATTTTATCAATCTTTGGATTATAAAATTTCCAAGAAGACATTTCATCAGGCTCTTTGAATAGCATCAATATTCCCTTCATGCTTTTTGCCGGAGTATTTAGATTTATATTCCACGTTTTATCTCTCTTGTTTAGCGGTTTTATAGAGTGTCTCAAGACTCTGTCGTATAATACCACCAACTTTTTGCTATATTGATTTTTAATCATTTGAGCGAGTTGTGGATTGGTGACAATCTCGTATTCTAGAGAAATTCCGCTTATGATATAATTGCTATCGGCGTTTGAGCTTTTGATAACTTTGGAATATTTATTAAACGTGAGTTCATAAGTTAGCCGATCCGTCAGCCCGGCTTGATAATACGGTTGATGATCGGTCAATAGTTCAAAGTCGAGTGGAATGTAAAATCTATTTTTAAAAGTATCCGCGACAGCTTTGTATTTTCCTTGATTAGCCGTAGCATCGCCGCCGCTAGCGCCTACTCTTAATTTAGTTATATTATCCGATTCGATTCCTTGATACGCTAGATTTTCGAGTTGGTGTTTCGTCAACCACGTGTCTTTGAAACAATTGTACACATCCGCATCGTTTAAAGAGTACACTTCATTTCTTTCAAATGTAATGGAAATATTTTTAACGATGGCTCTGCCTATATTACGTACGATGGTTCGCTCTTCATCTTCGGATTCTAGAGTAATGTTAAAAGCCAATCCTGGAACGATTACGTCGTCTTTTCCCAAATTTGGGAAACTAACCGTCAACAGTTGATTTTCATCGATGACGCTCGGATTGTTTGTGATGACGACTTTGTGTCGTATTCCTTTTATACCTTTTGAATTTCTCAATCGGCGGTACGGATTTAGTTTGTGCCCAAATGCTTCGCTCATATTTAACATATACATATATTATTTTATTAAATTTTAAAAAAAATGTTTATAGTAAAATGGTGCCTATAGCGATGATGATTGGAGGCGCCGTAGTAAACGCCCTCGCTTTTTCAGGATCAATTTTTTTATTTTCCAGTTTACGTTTCAACGATGCTGAAAAGGAACGAAAGAGGCACGATCTCGCTTTAGAAAAACTTGCTAAAGCGAGAGACGAATGGTCTAAAAAGCGCTCGAAATATCTAGATTACATGAACGACCGACTCAAAAAAGAATCGAATGCTCAAAAAACTTTTACCGATATAAACGAAGCGATGAATGAATATTATATCGTTACCGGCAGTCAACTCGATTTATCGTCGAGTTTATACGACGAGCCTAAACTAGCCGATTTTTACGCTCCTAGCGAAGATAAAACTAACCAGAGAAGTCTTGTTTATCATCTTGGGCATGGGAGTAGTAGGCTACGTGAGTTGGAAATTATTCAAACAAGATAAAAATAAAAACTAATTGTAAATAGTATGACAGAAAGAGGACACGATATCGATGATTTTGATCCGCTAAGAGAAAACGTCCCAGACGACGATGGCGAAGAAATCGAGATGGGCACCATAACGCAGCCGAAAACGTATCATACCGTGTATGAAAGAGACGTGTTATCAGCTGACAATCTCGGTACATTGAACAAAGAACTAGATAAAGATGTTGAAGATGATTTTTACGAGCAAGTCGGATACGAGCCCATTGCGAAAGAATACGGTAAATTTAAGTACAAAGACTCAAAACCTAATTTTTTTAAACAAGACGGAAATACAATCACGTTAAATAACGTGAAACAAAAGTACGGCATACGTTTCATCTAAGACGAGCTAGGTATAGTTGATTATGTTACCAAGATCTCGAAAAAGGCTCGTGAGGCGTTACAAACACCCGCCAGTAATCTCGATAAAATAAATGCTGATAGCTTTTAAAGGCAAGATTTATCGCAAGCCGCGACGGATGTAGAGCAAAACTTGGATGAAACAATTTCTATTCTAAACGAAGAATCGCTAGCAGATAAACTTCCATTGCGAGAACTGATGGGTCTCGATAAAGCCTTGCGAACGACTCGAGGCCAACTCGAATTAAATTTAGCTAAATTGAACACACTCGACAAAGAAATCTCCGATCTTCAAGAATTAATTCTTGACGCTAAAAAGCGGGGACTTGAAGAAGAAGAAACCGTAAAAGCTCGTAAACAGCTGCGAGAAAAACAAGACGAGCGAGATTAGAGCTTGCGAGTACGCAAGATCACGCTCTTCGTAGTCAAATCAATAGAATCAAAGAAAGGATTAATAAAATGTTGGAAAGAGACGTCGGGTTGGTTGAAAAAATTAAAACTTTATTTAGAGAACAAGGCGTAACGATAGTCAGTATATTAGCGGCGATTAATCTCGCCATCAGTACCATCGTCGCTTCGATCGTAGCTAAAGCGTAAAACCGATTTTACCGCCTCCTATACCACCCACGCCTACACCCAGTGGCGGTACCGTAAAAGACTGGATATAAAAAAAACTCTCAAAAATCTATCGAATCTACTAAAGAAACTTGGATTAAAAGCCTTGGATTCTCTACCGGGTATCATCGGAGGAGTATTGAGTTGGTTATTGACTCAACTTTCCTCAGCGGTAGGATGGTTGGCGGAACATGTGTGGCTATTCGTGAGTGGAGTCGGAGCCATGGTTTTATTTTATCTACAGGGTCAACGTTGAAACAACTCGTAAATAATTACGCCTAACCCAAAAGAAATCGCGAGACCAAATATTAGAGAATTTTTTTCCTCTTGGTGATCATCAACTACTGAGACGGCGCCATTTGTTGAGAGTTGAGTATCAACGGATGGACCAATAGATGGTTGTTGTTGAGTATACGCAGATAGTGGTAAATCAGCAGCGGGAACGATAGATGGTGGTAAATCGATGGATGGTGTGTCGTTATATGGCAGTTGCTGAGTATCGATGGATGGTGTGACGGAGTGGGAACGGGCGTTGAATTAGTGTCTTGGTTCGATCCGAGCGATAGATTCGGCGTTGCGATTAAAATATTGTTGTTGTATCCCACGTACGTACCTATTCGCAAATTCATGTCGGATGGCATAAGGTATAAACCTTCTCCGATGACAAAGTTTAACTGCGATCGAGCGTATTGTAAAGAATCTTGGTACCTCTGAATAGAAGATTGCAAATCTACCGGAGAATCGATCGAAGCATCGAGAATGTTTAAGAATTCTCTTTTTGCATCTAAACCGGTACCCGGTACGAGAATTCCAGTTTTAGCTTGAGCTTGAGCTCCTAGTAAGGCGTAAACGTACGTTCTTATAGAGTCGTTGATTTGTTCTATACCTATATCCGTAAAACCCTGAGCCAATCCCGACTCGAGTATAAATTTAACCCAAGCTTGTTGGGTATCGGGAGATTGTGAAATGTAGGCTGTATACGTCGAGGGATGATCTCCAAAACCCATCTTTGTCGCGTCTGAATAATCGTTCTCGCTAGAGAACGAAACTTGCAGGCTTGAATTATCGTAGTCTTTCCCAGGTACCGGATACCAGGTACCAGGTACCAAGTACCAGGTACCGGCTATTCCCAATCCTCTCGAGTTTTTGTCTTGTTGTTGTTTCCAATCAGATACCGGCGAGACGTGAAAGTCTGTACATATTTTATTATACGCGCCAATGTCTATATTGTTTTCAAACGCGCTCCAAAAATTTTGAAAAGATGCGGGACAGCTCATTTCTTTGAGCAATCGTCTAATTTGATAATAGACGTGAAATTTGAAAAAAAACTACTAATCATCGGATTTGAATGGAGTAAATGTTTATAACTCACTGCACTCCACACCCCGTCGTACTACACCACGTTACAAAATTCATTTGATTCTGATAAAACTTTAGCGGATACGAATTCCAGCTACTTGCAATTTTATCGCTATTGACGTGAGGCAACTTGTACTTGCTAAAAGGATCGGCGAGTTCTACTTGTACAAAATCGTTTTCTGTCACGTAAATCTTTTGAATAGACAAGTCGCTGGAAGAAATTGTTCCAGCTTTAAAATTTCCAGATTGCCGATACCGCTTTTATATATTACTCTGAAATGCTAAAGGAAGCGTCATTTTATTATAAACTAACATTATTTTATCTTTTTGTTTATAATAAAATGCATCATACGATTGAAATTAAAAATTTTGACAAGCCCGTCGTATTAGATAATGCAATCGATAATCGAGATGGTAAACTTCTGATATCGTTAAAGACCGTCAACTTTTGGGTCGGCTACTATAATGTACGCAAGAAAGAAAAAATATCGCACAGTAAAATTGGTACGGCTGTAGGTCAACCGAACGATAATTCTCAGTCTATCAAACCTGGACTTTACAATATAAAACAAATTATCGATATTATCGTACATAAGACACCCTGGGTAACGTTCGACATTAATGAAAAAAACCGGTGAATCTTTGCTCAAAATTAATGATCCCAGGTATCAAATCAAATTTTCACCCGGGCTAGCCAATTTACTCGGACTATCGGATGAATACCTAAGCGAGGGAACTTATGAAGGGAAAATTGATTTGCAGCCTTTTAAAATAATGTACATTCATTGCGATCAAATTTCTACTAGCGAAAATTTTTACAACGGTAAACCTTCGAGTATTTTAAACGTTTTACCCCTACAAGATGTAAAATTTGGTACAAGTACCTGGATAGAATATTCTAATCCATTACGAAAAAATCTCAAGACTGGTACTTTAAACGAATTGAGTTTTCAAATTAAAGATTCGAGCGGTAAAGACATTAATAATCACGGTATGCAAGCCATTATATAACCGTCGAAATTAATAAATGTTTTTTAAATAGTTAATACAAATGGCGAGTATTTACGGTCCGGGCTTTACGAGCGAACCAATTTCATCCAATAATGACAATACAACCCACTTTTGAATTTCATGGACGTATCGCTACGAGGGAAATTCGCCAAACGATACCGTTGATAAATTTAATACTACCCATAAACATCGAGTGGAATGGATTGGCGAATCAACCCTGTTTTTTCCTCGATAGAGAACCGGCATACTGTTCAATTTTTGTAAAAAGTATCAAGGGTGAAAATGATTCTTATTTAATCACGTCAAGGCGCGACTTTGTAGCCAATCGAGCTTATATATTTTCCATTACCGATGAATTTAATGTAGAACTTTCTTTTACCGCTGTACCGCAGGTTTTAGAATGTGGAATTTGCTTCAAGACCGATGGTCAAGAAGTCTTTGTACAAGCGATCTTTTTTGGCGCTATAAACACGGGAATCTGTTTTGATATAAAAGTTGAAAGTTTTGTACACAATGTACACAATGGCGGCGACGTCTTTGTGCCCATGTTACATTTTATACACGGAACTGGTATAGATTTTCCCGTCTTAATGCGCCACCGATGCATCGAAAAAAAAAATTCACCACACACGCTTTGTTTGGAACACCTTTTGGTTGAACCCACTAAAAGCCATTCGCACGAAGTAATTTTAGTAGGCGGTAAATTATCTAAATGTTTTTTAATCGCCAAGAGGTAATCGGATTTAAGCAGTCCACTGTAGTTTCCAGATGGCGCACCCATCTTAATATTATTTATTTCAACAAATTCTTTGAGCTGCCCGACGGTCTTTGACGAAAATCTAGAATCCATCGTCTTTACCATCCTACTAGATTTTATTAAATTTAAAATTTCAATTTTATTTAGTTATTTTTCGAAAAATATTTTGGGGGGATGGGGGGGCGGAGGAGGGGTTTGGCGGGGGTTTTGGGAAAGTGAGCCAGCACCCTCTCTTTATCTCCTACTCCCTGCAAATGCTGAAAAAACTAATAAATTTAAAATTTTACTAATTAAATATGCAAATTAGTAATTAAAAATTACCATCCTACTAGATTTTATTAAATTTAAAATTTCAATTTTATTTAGTTATTTTTCGATATCTTTTTTTTTAAATGGGAGATGGGGCGATGAACCATCGCCCCATCGATTTTTTTTTGGGGGGTTGGGGGCGGGGGGGGGTTTGGGGGGGGTTTTGGGAAAGTGAGCCAGCACCCTCTCTTTATCTCCTACTCCCTGCAAATGCTGAAAAAACTAATAAATTTATAATTTTACTAATTAATATGCAAATTAGTAATTAAAAATCAATTAAATCAGTAGAAACTTTGGTAATTAAAGCAAACACTTGTCTATTATCATTGTGCCAAATATGAATAAAATCAAATAAACCATTTTAGAGTTATGATAGAAAATGTGTACATTTTAGCATTCATGTATTGCCACAATCTATATAAAGAGAAACATAAGATAACCTTTGACCTTTACTTCAAATTTTTGCCCAGTTTTGTGATATTAAAATTGATCTATCATCTCAGCTGTGAATTGAAGATGAAAAAGAAGAAATTAAAAATCACCTGAAAAGCCTAATACTAGTTGTTATAAATACAATTGAAAGTTAGGTAAAATTTTCCCAATTAACTCCATCTGATACTTTATTTGAATATTTGATTTACAGATGCATATCTTTATTTTTCCGTCAGTTTTGGTTTAAATAATTTCTCAAGTATAAAGTAAACTTTCTCTTTAAATGAGCTATTTCACAAAGTAACTGACCAGGACATATATTTAGTTTTCTTAATTACATTTTCTTTGGTATTTTCTTTCTCTTTAACTACAAGTAGGTTTATATATCATCTTGGTCACTTGTCCTTGTTTGTCTGTCCTTGTTTGTCTGTACTTGTTATTTGTCTGTCAGTTAAGTAATAAAGTAAATTCCTTTTGATGTGTGTTGTTGTAATGCTGTTCTATGTTAACGGCACTCGAATAAAGCACTTTGCATATTGAGACTGTGTCTCCATGCACAAGTTTGTATGGAATTTAATATAATATTGAATTGAATTGAGAAACAACTATGAAGCTTTATAAAGTGAATAAATGAATTAATAATACAAATTGGTACAACAATTCAAAATGTTCAAATGAACAGTGAGGTATACAGGGTGGCATAAACATGGGGGCACACATCAACAAGAGGGAATTACACTGCAGGAAATGTGGGAACATTGTCAAAATCGTATGGTTCAGATTTCCCTTTTTTAAATTGTTGTACCATACTGCTTGGTTTCCCATGGTTTTGCACGTGAGAACTTCAAAAATCATATCCGTTTTGGTCTCAGACAAATACCAACTTACAGAGCTATTTTAGCAAAATAACCTAATCCCCCCATTATTAGAAGTCACGCGACTTCTGGGCTCTTACCCCAGCATACCCCAAGTTCTGATGTGCAAAACCATGGGAAACCAAGCAGTAGGGTACAAACATCTTTTTTTTAAATATGAACCGGCCTAATGTACATGAAGCACTTGCCCCTTTCAATTAAAATAGAAAAGAAAAAAAGACAGGGTCTGTAATAGTCGCATGATTTCATTGGATTAAAACGAGAACGCTTTTTAGCGATGTATCATTTAAGGTCACAAATGATTATCTTATAAAAATGGCAATTCAAGATATTAATCGGTTCATAACACCTTTTTAAGGCGGTAAAATAAACTTGCATCTTTAAATTTACTGAGTATCCATCGGCATATTTTATGTAGGGTCTTTATTATTGGGTAAACAGGTTATGCTGCTGCCTGGTGTGCTGGCGTAGGTGATTCCCAGCCCTGGATACAAGTTGACTTCAATACCACGGTATCCATTACTGGTCTGATTACACAAGGCCGTGCCAGCAGTGACGGACATCATAACCAATGGGTGAAGACTTTCAAGGTGTCAATACCAAGTGATGATGGTCAGATCTGGAGTTTGGTGACCAATGCAGACGGTTCACCAATGCAGGTAATAATAATTGTTGTCCTTTGACATGAATTTATCGTAACCAAAGGGGAATAAGCGTTAACACAAGATGTCCAAATAATGCACGTTCATGAGAAGTTATCTGGTCTTACGTCCACACAAGGTTCTCACGAATTAGAAAATCTAAATTTAGAAAATCTAAATGTCGTTATTCGTCGCAAAATGAAGTAGATTGAGACAAAATCCGCTTAAAAAATAATCTTCAGTGCAAATGGCAATGGTTTGAAAAATGTGTTTTTCTTAACTACACGAGAACAAAATAATGTCTACATGGGGTGTGATCCCCTACCCATATCAATTTCCAGCAAATTGTGCCGAATGGCAACTTTGTGTAAGTTGTAAGAAATCATTTATCGGGATAACTGATACAGGTTAGTACCAACCTTTAAGTGTCCTAGTGACACTTATTTACGACAGGACCTCGTCATATATTTATTTCGGGCACCTGTGAATCTTAAAATAATGGTTCTCATTTCTTGTGAAATGTAATTTTATGTTTGTTTGCCTTTTCACAATTCAAAAAATATAATTGTTATGCGAACAAATAATATTTCTGAAAAGTACCGGGGAAAATACGGAATTTACCATCTCTTGCAAATATTATCCACCTCATTTTGTTGCCTTAATAGCCTAAAATGGGAAACAATAATCTTTGTTTGTTAATAGTTCATGGGTAACACTGATGGAGACACTGAGGTGACCACAAGATTCAGGGAGGTACTGTACACAAGAACTATCCGCATTCAACCAACTAGTTGGAACAACGGCTGCAGCATGCGTTTTGAAGTGATAGGATGTTATCACTAAAAATGCAAACATAACACTTTAATAACAAGATGTCACAAAAATATCGTTCATTTTTTCTCAGTTAGAAATAGTCGTATCATGTTTGGTTGTATCCATGTACAGTTTGATACATGTTTAAATTAATCGGCTATGTGCATTTATATTTATCATGAAAAATGTACAAGAAACATGGTTAAAACTCGATATCATTTCTGACGAAAAAAATGACATGGTCAGCAGGATCAGCCCTCTGTTATCTAAGAAAAAAGTTTCTCCGGATGTTTGACTTGGATGATGATTTAGACCAATTCAGTCTTTCGATCAAATGTCAAATGTCATTTTTTAAAGGATTTACACAATAAATTAGTAAGCTCTGGACTTGTTTTTAACATATGTGTTGGAAAGACTCAAATTCTTATTAACAAAGTAAATTTCTGCCTAAAGAATCGCTTTTGTAATGTTAAACCAAAGGATATAGGTTAAATTACACACTCCGGCTTTGAAACTGGAAGTAGCGAAAAGCATTGCGCCTACTACCAATGTGCGCGCGTATTACGTATCCACTTACCAACTTACCAACAGGATATGTATGTGTGTCCGAGTTTTCCAGCCAGTGACGGATTAAACCTAGTAGCAAAAGTAGCATATGCTACAAGACCCGCATTTTCGAGGGCCCCGCACTAAATGCTTGCAAACTGTCTGGTGAAATCGGCATCTCACGATCTGGGCCAGATCGTTGCCAAACAACAGCGTTGCCAGATCATCTGGCAACCAGCTGTTGTTTACATGTCGGGGGAGCTGCATGCTGCATGGTACGTAATTATTACGGACGTCATTAATAACATGATACGAATAAATAATTTCGTTCAAATTTAACTTTACTGAGTTAGTTAAGTATATGTCTATGTAACCACCCGTCAGTGTGGGTTGCTCAAATTTAGATTGCGCTATTCAGTTTCTGTTTGCTATTTCCATCTTGGGATGTCGTTGCGAGGGTAGCCATTTTGATACAGCCACCGTTGTCGCCGCTTGTCTTTAGGCGTGTATTAATGTCCTATTGAAATGAATCTGATAGTGTTGGATCGATAATCCTGAGTGACCAGGGCCGATATTCATAAAAGCTTGCTAAGCCTAGTTGGCAACTAAAGTGGCCCCTAGTTGACAGCTAATCCTAGTTGGAAGCTAAGTGATATTCATAAAACTTTGCTAAGCTTAGGTGGTTGCTAAGTTGGCTGCTAACGCTAGAGTTGATCTGGGGTGTCTCCAAGTCACTAGTTGGCAACTAAATCATTTGTGGGTTACACATCGGCCTCATTTGTGGGTTACATATAGGCCTCATGTACAGGATTTACTGCTGTTCTTAAAAGTCATTTGACCCATCTTGGTCTTGCCAGTCCAAAACAACACTATACCCTATTGAAATGCAAATTGCCATTCTCCGATTTTGTGGTTTCGCGAACTGCCTAACGTCCTAGTTGCTTGCTAGAAATATCTAGCTGGCAACTAGCTGACAACATTCTTAGCAAGGTTTTATGAATACAAAATTAGTTGGTAACCGCCGAGCAGGAAACTACGGATTTAGCAGGCTGCTAAGGCCTAGTTGGCTGCTAAGTTAGCAGGCTTTTATGAATATCGGCCCTGGTCTACTGAATACTGATTACTTGACGGCTCTCCAGGTATTACGTTATTTGTTATGTCGATACCGTAGCGCCACGGCTATCACTCATGTTATTGTTGTGTGGAAGGCACTGCATGCACCGCTACGAATGCTAGTATCGCTGTGAATTTTCAATACATATTTGATAGATTTTTGAGGGTTAAAATGAGGAATCTAGTGATTATTAATTGTTGACATTAGTGTTTATGTGATTCATGAACTTTTGGTCACTTGTTTTATACATATGTGTGGAGAGTCGATTAGAATAAATAGGCAAACAAGCCTATAGAGTGTTTTGTTGTTGGTGGGGCATTAACATTAGGCCCTATGTAATACGCAAGTAAATGCAAGTAAATAATTTATGTTTTAATATTTGTGTGTATTTTTTTAATTTAGGGCCCTTTATAACATATACTACAGGCCCCGCACTAGTTTGTTTCCAGCGTTGTTAAAGGTGGGTGGGAACTTTAGCAAAATCTGCATTGGTGTTTTCTCCTATAGTACGATGTGACATGTTATATTTATAATGTGTATGTATGTACACGATACACGTATTTCATTTGACTCCTTCAACTCGAATTCTTTGTTTTACGGAAATCACACATGGACCCATGTACTTGAATCAGTGAGAAGAGTCATAAGCATCAGTATTGTTATTTTTTGTGGACCATTAGTGCCACTCTAAGTATATATTACTAATCTGTAATAACAGATTAGTAATCCGTAATAACGGGTTAGTAATCCGTTATTACGAATTGCACTAATGATCATCGTACGATAGGACACATTTCAGTTGTGTGCATTTACGAGTACAATATTGTAGATTTTTCTAGGTTTTTTAGATTGGGGTGTGTTTCTCATACATTCATAGACGCCAAAACTAACAGTGAATGCATACTTTGATGACTTATTTTAAGTTGAATGAAGCTAAGAGTTCATATATTTATTTGTTAAATAATACGAAAATTCATGTAGCTTAATATAGGCCTATTGTCCATTGAAAAAAATAAAATTTGGGAAGATTTGACCTAATGAAATTCACTTCATACGTATATATAATTTTCAATTCACCCTTTCAAAGCTATTCTGTGTACGCTCTTTCTAATATTACGCCTTTCATTGTTGATCATGCTAACTATATATTTCATGTGAATGTGGAAATACTGTAATAAAGACAAATAGAGAGAAAAAAAATAGTGCTTTGTTTTGTCGTATTTTTAAATTTTGCCTTCGTTTAGAAAGTTTTGCCTTGTGGTGGAGAATGATGATCATCAATGATCTGGTTTATATCAAGGATAATTTCTTCACTTATGTACTTCGCTCGAAGATGTAAGAAACATAATGTTTTGATAACAAATAAACAGATTAGAGGGCATTCTGAAGACGGCTAAAACGTGCCCAATATAAAGCATGCAGAGACCTCGATTGATGGAAACAATTACTCAGTGACCAGGAGAACACACACAACAGCAAACTAATTGGTGAAAAAAAAAAGTACAAACTAACCATGATATTGCATAATGATCCCGCTCATGAATAGGCTCATGCAAATATTTCATTTGCATAGATACCAATAAGTGCCAAAAATTGAATCAGGCACCCGCAAATTGCCAATTAGTGCAGTAATGCCAACTGGTCGCGGAGTTCAGCACTTTGTTTTCAAGTTAATTCATTTATATTGCATATGCCCTATAAGGGTCCATTCTTTTCGATAGCTTTTCATGTAAATGTATTTAAATTACAGTCTACCATATTTAACCCAAATGTCAAACACAAACATTTTATAAACGATGTGACCAATGACATCACTTGTTTACACAAGATCCTAAAGGTCAAACTGCGCTGGCTGAGCACAAAATGTACACATATCTATGACAAGAAACCACAAAATCTGATATTTTGAGATGTCAGCAGAAAAAAATCTTAATTTGATTAATTTTTAATAAGGCATTAACATTTAATCTCAAATCTTATTCATCTAAAAATTAAAAAAAACATCTTGATGTGGAGAAGTACAAAAAGTACAAACACTGCATACAAATACACACACTTTTGGACGGTGGGAAATCACCCCCATGGTCTAGGTCTAGAAAGGTCTAGAAAAGTGTAAACCTGGACTATATATAATGACTATAGTTTGTTTTCAAATATCACCCAAAACAGTAAAGATTCGATTGGTTACAACTCGACGTTTCGATCAGTTTGCTCTGATCGTCTTCATGAGACGATCAGAAAAGATCAGAGCCAGCGGCGTAGCCACGGGGGGGGGGGCCTGGGGGTGCACGTGCCCCCCACAAATTTCCAGTGCCCCCCAGGTGCCCCCCCCCACGAAAAATCCTCATAGTGCCCCAAAAAACAGAAAAGAAAAAGAAAAGGGAAAAACCCATACCCCCCGGGCCCCCCAATGAAAAGCAATGACCCCCTGTGCCCCCCACTGAAAAAGTCCTGGCTACGCCGCTGATCAGAGCATACTGATCGAAAAGTCGAGTTGTAACCAATCGTTTCTTTTCTGAACTATTTACTACTTACATGGTGTCACCGCAAACAGTATTTACTTTTCCCTTTCACCATGCAAAGTCTTAATATTACCCAATACAAACAGGCAAGATTATTCCAACAAACGTCATCAAATAGGTCAACAATTAAGCGAATCGTTTAAAACTCGATATTTAATAAAGAAAGCCTAAAGTGTATGAAATTGTAGAACAGTTGTTTTGAGGCAAAATCATCCGCAGCCGAGTTTAAACTATTTATCTGACGTCAAACTATTGTTCAGGGAAGATTGATCATTTCCTTTTTGAAAGGTAAACAAATATTTTGAAATGAGATATTTCTCAAAATAGTTGTCAGAAGTTTAACATTAAACATGTTCCAAAATGAATTTATGACGGGACCCACTATAAATTAACGTCAATACTTATGTATAACTAATTTGTTTTCCCTTCCTCAAGTAAAATAAAAATGTTCCAATGAAAAGTAAATTTTCATACATTACCGTTAAAATACATTGCCGGAAAACACGGGCGATACATCTTAAACAACACTACTAAGACAGCATTAAAAACAAGTATCGAACTTTAAAATCTTAGGATACATTACGGTTTACAATTAGTTGTATTGTAAATAAATGGATAAATGCCAGAATGGACTCGGCTTCACCTTGTTCAGTCTTAGAACAAATCGACAGTCTCGTCCATTCTTCTGTACGTTGTGTCTTTTCTCTTTGGCCAGATCCAAAATGGTCTTCCCTTAAGTTTCTATTGTGTATATTCGCGAGGCCCGATTTTTTTTCTGCTAACGAGAATTGCCATCCCGCGATATTTCAGCCAATCAGACGTCTCATACATATTCATGATTCCTAATCGCGACAGCCTATTATATTCCATTGTACCAAGATCTCGGCGACCAGTAATAATAATAATAATAAAGATTTTTAGCGCGCACATATCCACCCTGCTGGGCGCTCAAGGCGCGGAAACAAAGAAAAAACATTAATACAAACAATATACAATGATAGCATAGGGAAAAACAAATTATGTACCGAGATACATGTACCTACAATGCAATTACAAATATACATCATCTTTGAAGAGTTGTGACATAAGATGAGTTTTAAGCATCGACTTGAATCTGGTTATACTATGACAAGATTTGAGTTTAGTTGGAAGATGATTCCAGAGTCTCGGAGCTGCGACAGAAAACGACCTATCACCCCAGTTCCGTTTTGAAGTTGGTTCCTTGAGGAATGACATGTTGCTGGAGCGCAAATTGCGTGATGGAGTGTAGACTTTAAGTAGTTCAGAAATATAAATTGGAGCAATGTTATTAAAAGATTTGTGAACAATTAGCATAAGTTTAAAAACAATTCTCTGTGAAACAGGAAGCCAGTGCAGTTCTTTCAAGATTGGCGTGATATGGCATGACTTTCTGGACAAAGTCCTTCCATAGGGAAAACTCAATGAAAAAAAAGGAAATACTATGCCTGCTGATTGTTGGCATACCCCTTTGTTCAGATTATCACCCATTCCATAGTACATGTATTTGACACATCTTTGTTTTTTAAAGTAAAATTATTAACATTATTTAAATTGTTTGTGCATCCAATGTGAACATTTATTATGTTGTTTGGATTTTAATATACAAATATAATTGGATGCATTTGAGTAAAAATGTAGCAGAATATTTCACTGAGTGAAATATTTTGCTAAGTGGATGACAAAATATTGGAAGATTTGTCCTATATAGGAAAAAAGGATGGCACGTGATGTGTGTTCCACTTACCAAATGACAAGGATCCCATTTTTATTTCAAATTTGTAACAAAAACAACCTCTGTAAGGGTATCATGAGCCATGTTCAAGTTTAAAAAAATTACTTGTGATTTTTTGTGAGTAATCCAGATATTAAGTTAAATAAGTTGTACACAAATAACAACTTTAAAGATAATACCCCTAAAATGAACACATGGAGGATTTACTTGTGTACGTGACATATACGTTTCTTCTACAAGTGGGATGATTTATTAATAACATTAAGCGTCTTCTATCAGTCCAAAACACTTAAATCTCTGGCTACTGAGCCCTAACATACTAATGAGCTACCAAAACAAAGTCCCTATAGCCAGACCTGGAGTTGATGACTTTACCAGAAACTTGGAATGTAAACAAACCCACCCAGGACCATAGTGGCTGATGATAGTGAAGTGTTCACATATCAATTATACTATGGCTTGAATAGACAATATACACACTGTGCGTTTGCAATACAGTATCAATAAAATCAATAGTGGATTTAACAATAGTATAACTATCAGTACTAACAATTGATATGGAAACTAAGAAAATTGCAGTTTCACTCAGCTGAAGACATAAGTCATAATTATGACTTAATATCTCATAATTATGAACTATTTCTTTATTCTTTGCAACTTACTTTTTGCCTCGATGTTATAATAATGAGATTGGCCCTTTAATGTGCGTGATGACGGTGTTTCTTGATGACGGTGGTGAATATGATGACACGACGTACCGTACAAACACAGTTGCACACCTATACGTTGCTAGTGACTCTTTGTTTTGTCAAGCATTGTAACACATCCATACGGTGCTATAGTGACTCTTATCAATAGTTTGAAGCCAAAAGATTGGGAAATCAGAATGACAGTGGTAAACATCAAAACTGGATCCGACTGATTTCATCTGACAAGGTTTGTGTTCCTCAGTTATCATGGGTACCCTTCACCATATCACCGGTGTGCTGCCTCTCGTGATTCTGGCGTCCATCGTGTTGGTCGGTGAGTTATTTTTTTTAAAGAATAAACCTGGAGACCAAAACTTAACATAAATGAAAGTAAATGCATTTTTATTTCGTTCCTGATCCGTTCAAGTAGTGGTATTAGATACCCACTTAATTTGCAAATCATGAAAAACATCTTCTGATCACAAAGGTTTATAACTACTTCAAACAAGCATGCTTGGAAGACGTTATCAGATATTTTCCACGTTTAAATAACATGACACCTTTCTGGTATTGAGTGAAAGTATTTCAAGACATAATTAACTGTAGAAGATTGATCCGTTTTATGCTGCGTGGTTTTATGTATAAATGCACTAACATTTTGGTTCGGGGGTATCAAAGAAGGGAACTATTGACTAGTTGGTGATTATATCGGGCAGCATTCCCCAGTACAAATATCATGGCATGATTATTTGACGTCACTGATGTGTCTAATATTTGCCGTGTAAAATTGGCCGAATTTAATGTTGAGAAACTTTTAGGATTGCTTTTTCTGAACATATCACATTATGAGCCACTTAAGGATTACTCTATGACCTTGATTATACATACTGATCCATTTTGGGTTTGCATTGCGGGGTGGGTTACATTATTTTATAGCCATTTTGGTATTACATTATGATCCCAATTAAATTATACACCGAGCTATATCTACATTGAACCGTACGTTTGATGCAATTAAGCATGCTCACGCCAGGCATTCCATAGTATTCCATAGTTTAAGCAATGTTTCAATTATATAATACAGGCCAAACTACTCCAAAACATGTTTTGCTCTTTGTGCTTCGCCTTGTTGCTGTCAATATATAGACATTACGTTTATAATACATAGGATAGCTGCTGGAAACCACACAATGCAAACAGTGGTCTTAGGGAGCTCCAAGCAAATATCAATAATTGACCTTCCCCCATTATTTTAGAAAGGTCATGTTAGAAGGAAATTATTAACAACATAAGTTTGATTAAACTCAACCCAATGTAAAATATTGTAATATTACTTTTAACCGAATCATTTTTGTCTCGAATAAAAAATTAAAAAAACTGTGGACCCCTGGGGACGTTAAAACGTGAACAGCGCCACAATTTTGGGCCAATTTTGTTCACTAAAGTGGTGAATTTTCAAGGGCAGCACCAGGAAGGCGAATTTTAAAGAGGACCATAATTATTTTCCATCACTGGACCCTAATAATAATTTAAAATAATAAGCAAAGGTCCCACACATTATAAAATACGCTATATAAATCTTAGTAAATATTGATACTCATTGACTCTAATATTACCATCTTTGTTTTGTCTTGCATACTGTATGATGTTCCAGTGTGGTGCACCTGTGTACGAAATATTGATGGAATATGATAAGCAGCAACTCATTTTCACAGTTGATATTTTGTTACCCGTACCCTTGAGATGTATAGAAGCATACATAATGCCTTTGAATGTGGCTTTTTTTCAAAGGAAACAAATTATAATGAAGGAAATTGTCATACAATCGAGTGAGCTTCATTTCCACGTTCTACACAAATTCAAAGACATGCGAATGACGCAAGAACCTGTTGAGGCATCTAAAAACGTCTCTGGTTTGTGGTCTCCGCGCACGTCGCCTCAGACCCTCGCATCGGCATTTTTTTATTTTCTTCTTTTTTTTTGCTATGAAACGATGTCCAATTACAGCCAAAATTGCTGACTCGATTGGAATTCTGCCGTGCTGTGTTTTAAACGACTTGTTCACATAGGGTTATGAACGTTTGCCCGATTGTATAACGTATTTCCATGTTGGCAAAAAAAAAATAATAATAAATTAAAGAAATGCATCACCGCACTGATTTTGAAGCCGACCGATGACCAGAAACTGGAGACATTTTTTGGCCTATTGAAGCATTTTTCTTTCACTCAATCACAGAGCTGTATTGGTATTGTAATTAAAAAGCCAGTCTATGCCGTTATCATTTTGAGAATTCCATTTTTTCAGAGAAATGTGTTGTCAGAAAAATAACCAAACAAGGTGCTGTCAAGTTAACTCACAATACAAAATAAGAATAACAAATAGAAACTAGAGCTTAAGTGTTTGTTAGAACAAACACACGGTGTTCGAGTCAACTTCCGGTTCAATCAAATTATCATCGATGATGTCAATATCATATTGTGCAAGGGTTTATCATCTTTTATAATAACAATATCAATTTCATATTCAAAAGACATCAAATTTGCGTTAGAATGTGTTGAATTTGAACTTTCTGTTTGGACAGGAAGTAAAGGTCACATTAGGTGGTTTGAAGGTCATATATGACCTCCTCATGATTATGAAAAAATAACAAATTTGTCAACTTATACATTAAATTGAAGCTATGAGATATGACCTTTTAAAATTTGTAAAAATCGTTACTTCGTGTGCCACTAATTGGACCATTGGCAAGAATTTATGGTAACTCATTTCACAAGAATTACAAGCTATTAATGTAGGGAATTCAATTGTGTTTTTTGTTTGCTAATAGGTCATTTAGTTCTTGAGATATTGGCTGTTGAACTTGGAAATGTTGTGAGATTTAAGCAGTAAATTAGAAATTAACAAGTGTGACTTGGAACACAATGTTTTTTATTTTAAATATCGACACTAGCCCAACACATGCTTTTCAAAAACCATGCTAGATGATAAATCAACATTAAAAATCACTCATATGAAAATAGTTTGCCAGGGTTGTAGGTAGCCAGATCAAACTATTCAACGTTATTATAGGCATAAAGTCACAAAGTTGATTTAGGATAGAAGGGGACTACATGTATAGTAACTGGATTAAACTTGGCTGCAAATTCAAAGAGCAGGAAGTGTGGGTTAAATTGTTTGGGGGAGTTTGGGGTTACTGAAGACACTGAAGCATGGAAGACCATATAAATATGTCCCCTTTCCTTCAGCTAATTAGCCTTTCATTAGAAAACAAGCTTATAACTACTACATGATAAAGTTGGAAGAAAGCTTGCATCCGTGCTTTCCATCTTCCACTGCCCCCCGCAGAAGAGTTTTTGTCAAAAAGTAAATAATTCCCAATTCAAACAAAATTAAATGTAATTATATCCACTGGATCAAATCTGATAATTGGTTGCCCTTTTCACTTTGTTTATGGAAAAACCTTTCAATTTTAGATTTAAATGAAGCCAACATTGGTATTTATCTCTTGGTATTAAGTCTTGTACAAAATTAATCTTAATCTTTATTTATAATATACTTCACTTTCAGGTTAAGTTTATAACAAAAATATAATGATCAATTGACAATGATAGTGACACTGTAATCAAGCATCTCCTTATTGTGACATGCTTATAAACTGTCTTTGTTTTCACCTATACTGCAAATAATTACAAAATAATGTATAAAATTTGAAAACAAATTCTATATTGATTTTTACATTTTCAAGGTTGTACAAATGATTGGCAAACTGTCTGTAGCTGCATCTATACTACAGAATTACAACCTAAAGATCAGATGCCATTTTGTACATAAATTGTTAGACATTGAACTAACCAAAGAGTTGTATGGGTGCTTGTAAATTGCTAATAAAGCAATAAAATACATATTTATTTTAACTGTCTGTTGGGTTTCATGACTTGACTTTTGTGGTTACACACTTCGCTCCCCCACAATCAATTGAAACCACTTTGTTGACCTGTTTAACCTACTTGTAACCAATCTAGAAATGAGTGTACATGGTCTTACACATGTAACAAGTGAAATTACTTCAGTGTAAATGAACCCAACCATGATCCTTTGTTGACAAGAAAACAGAATATATCCACTGGATCAAATCTGATAATTGGTTGCCATTTTCACTTTGTTTATAGAAAAACCTTTCAATTTTAGATTTAAATGAAGCCAACATTGGTATTTATCTCTTGGTATTAAGACTTGTACACAAATTAATTTAATCTTTATTTATAATATACTTCACTTTCAGGTTAAGTTTATAACAAAAATATAATGATAAATTGACAATGATAGTGACACTGTAATCAAGCATCTCCTTATTGTGACATGCTTATAAACTGTCTTTGTTTTCACCTATACCGCAAATAATTAAAAAATTATTTATAAAATTTGAAAACAAATTATACATTGATTTTTAACTTTTAAAGGTTGTACACATGATTGGCAAAATGTCTGTAAAGATCAGATGCCATTTTGTACATAAATTGTTAGACATTGAAATAATCAAAGAGTTGTGTGGGTGCTTGTAAATTGCTAATAAAGCAATGAAATACATATTTATTTTAACTGTCTGTTGGGTTTCATGACTTGACTTTTGTGGTTACACACTTCCCTCCCCCACAATCAATTGAAACCACTTTGTTGACCTGTTTATCCTACATGTACTTGTAACCAATCTAGAAATGAGTGTACATGGTCTTACACATGTAACAAGTGAAATGACTTCAGTGTAAATGAACCCAACCATGATCCTTTGTTGACAAGAAAACAGAATATATTTCCACTGGATCAAATCTGATAATTGGTTGCCATTTTCACTTTGTTTATGGAAAAAACTTTCAATTTTAGATTTAAATGAAGCCAACATTGGTATTTATCTCTTGGTATTAAGTCTTGTACAAAAATAAATTTAATCTTTATTTATAATATACTTCACTTTCAGGTTAAGTTTATAACAAAAATATAATGATAAATTGACAATGATAGTGACACTGTAATCAAGCATCTCCTTATTGTGACATGCTTATAAACTGTCTTTGTTTTCACCTATACCGCAAATAATTAAAACATTATTTATAAAATTTGAAAACAAATTATACATTGATTTTTAACTTTTCAAGGTTGTACACATGATTGGCAAAATGTCTGTAAAGATCAGATGCCATTTTGTACATAAATTGTTAGACATTGAAATAATCAGAGTTGTATGGATGCTTGTAAATTGCTAATAAAGCAATGAAATACATATTTATTTTAACTGTCTGTTGGGTTTCATAACTTGACTTTTGTGGTTACACACTTCCCTCCCCCACAATCAATTGAAACCACTTTGTTGACCTGTTTAACCTAATTGTAAACAATCTAGAAATGAATGTACATGGTCTTACACATGTAACAAGTGAAATGACTTCAGTGTAAATGAACCCAACCATGATCCTTTGTTGGTAAGAAAACAGAATCAACCTGCATTTATAATAAATGTACGCTCTGTATGTACGATTTAGTGACAGTTCAGAATGGGTGACATTCAGGGGTTGTCATTGGAATCGGTAATTTTAGAATAAAATGTCTGCCCCCTCCCCCAAGTTCTTGGTGATGGCATGTACTGCCACTGGTGATGAACCAACACATTTGGTTTTTTTTCTAAAATTCTTTGGTCTATCATTGCAGCACTATAGAATCCAAGAACTAGGGAAGGGGAGGGGCAAACAAGCAATAAAAGTATAAGGGGGCCCAAATTACCAATTCCATTGACTGACGACTGGTGCTTCATTATGTCGAAAATCACACCCAGCATCAATTCTGCATAGCTGAAGTTGCAAGATGTTTCTGTCCTTTCTAAAAAAAGATTTAAGATTGAAAATAGGAGTAAGGGCTTAGATTTAAATAAATGTTGTTTAACTGACATGGATTGGAAAGGTGGTTATCAGATACACCCCTTCTCTTGGACTGAAATGCCAGTACTGCTATAGCAAAAAATAATAACAAATTATACTAAACCTTAATTTTTGGTAATAAACAACCATTAAAACTAAATGAAATGTTCATCATTGGTATGAAGACCCCTTCTCAAACGATCTGTTAACATAAGACGTTAAACCATACCAAGATTGTTGATGACTTGAACAGTTACGATACTGCATTTGGATGTGGTGTCAACGCCGTGTTGGGGTACTGTTGGCTGGAACTCAGTCTGAGCCATGAACTCAGTCTGAGCCATGAGTCAACATGCTGTAAAAATAATAGTTAAGTTTTATGGAAGTACATGGAATAAAGTATTTGAAATTTCTGAGAAGTTCTAATTTATGTGAATGAGGAAAATAATATGTCACAGTGAACGTGCTGTAAAAAATAATAGGAAGGTTTTATAAGTACATGGACCAAGAATAAAGTATTTGAAAATTCAGAGAAGTTCTAATTTATGGGAATGGGGAAAATGTGTATAATTTTACAGTAGCTGGACCATTGAAATTGAAAAGGGCATTGGTTTGTTTTCAAAATTGCACACAATTATTCTTGACAATGTGTAATAAATTAAAGAAATGTTCTCGCACGAAACTCTCATCAAAAGAGAAAGGTATTTAAGGAAATTGCAGAGTCTCATATACTCATATAATTTCATGTCATTGTGATGTGAGTGATGTCTGAGAGAGGCCTCGGGGAGCAGGACCTACAAGTACATGTAATGTCATGAATATTGTGCATTTTTCCTGTGAAATAATTGTCTATGTAACTTTATTTGTATCTGAGAAGGGTACAAAATTAAGGAAAAGTGCAGTAAACAATCGCTAGGCTACTTATTTAATTTGTGCACAAATTGAAGATTTTTGGAGAAAACAAAAATTACAAAATATATGGCATAAAATTTCTACTGAATAATTGCCATAACCTTAACAACTGAATTTTCCTATCCTTATTTATATTCTAAATACATTTTGGTGACATCTGTTCATATTTTGTTAGTTGTTTACTGTCCAAAGTATGTTCACGTAGGCCTAACTAACGTTAGTCATGTTAGTTAAACAGGCACAATGCAACGACGAATGGACAGCTTAAAAAATGTATTTTCTTGTATAAAAACACGAAGATAAATACAGGAAATCCTCTTAAAAAGTAACTTCAACTCAAGATACTTACTCTTTTTATGACCGTGTACTGTTGGCGATCCATTTTTACAGCCTAAAAAAATGACGTCTGGGCGCCATGGCACCACACACGCAAACAGCGTCGGTATAGATTGAACATGCAGCTCCATTGTAACCAAATATCGTGTACTACACGATATTTGGTTACAATGGATCTACATGTACAATCGATATCGACGCTGTTTGCGTGTACGTGTTGTGCCCATGGCCCAGACTAGCGCCACGTATTGCGCCTTGCGGCGCTATACGATCTTTGATTCTTTCATGCAACGTATATGAAACGTTTTAAATATTTTACTTTTTAGCGTAATTCGACACCTGATGACGTAATCATGACGTCACAGAAAACGGTTTCGTCTGCTTGATATGTTCTGTTTATGTGTTAAGTTTGAAGGCTGTATATGCTTAGCAAGGATGCCTTTGTTACCGGACAAGCGCCACTGAGAATAAGAAGTTTAAAAAAACTAGAGCTTGTGTTTGTTGGAACAAACACACGGTGTTCGAGTCCACTTCCGGTTCAATCAAATAATCAACGATGATGTCAATATCATATTTTGCAAAGGTGTATCATCTTTTATTATAACAATATCAATTTCATATTCAAAAATATATCAATTTTGCATTAGAATGTGTTGACTTTGGACTTCTTGTTTGGACCGGAAGTAAAGGTCAGAACAGGTGATTTGAAGGTCATATATATGGCACAATGAAACTTTCTCATGATCATGAAAAAATAACGTTAGTACTTGCTTTGGTTCAATTTCCGAGATTGGAAAATAATCCCTTTTTAAAAATGCCACTATAGGGGGCGCTCTGAACCTTGATGATGTTATCAAACATATATTTTTTGAGAATATAAGATGTCACTATCACTTTATTCGCAGAAGTCATATTCAAATTTCCTATGATTTTTGAGATTATTATTTTTCTAAACCTGCCACAAGAGCACACTGTGACAGGTCATGACGTCATCCTTCACATGTTTAAAAAGGTCACATTTCAATACTAATTTCGACCGGAAAGAGGTCTGATTGGGGTCGTGTCTGTGTACGAAATGTCACATAATTCAAGATCTGTACGATGATGCAAAGATTGTGAAAATATCTTTTGTGGTTCATGAGATATGATTTTTGGAAATATTAAAATTTGATTTTAGTGTATTTCGCTATCTGATGACGTCACCATGACGTCACAACTTTACCTGAAACTATATGTCATAAATTTATTGACAACTACATGTTATGGTATAAGTATCTGTCAAGTTTGAAGGCTCTGTGAACTTTGGAACTGCTTTTTTTTTGTTCGATAAGTCTCATCGAGAAGGAGAAAGGGGAAAAAATAGCAGAGATTGTCAAAATTGCAATTACACAATTTAAAATAAGTAATGCCAGTAATTTATTTGATTACAATATCAGAGATCTGTAAAAGCCTAAATGAATGTCACAAGTGTGACTTGGAAGACTATGTTTCTATTTTAAATTTGATGTTTTGTGGTCAGAATATGAAAATAAAAATAAATAAAAGACAAGAGTTACCTCAGGAGGTATGAGTTTTCATAAAAATAACATATAATGTGCTATACTGAATACATTAACTTTTGGTTCAGTCATCCAATATCATTTTAAATTCTTCCAACCGTAAGTTCCGGTTCAATCATGTGAAATCATACATAATATGGGTGTCAATTGTGCCAAATTTGGTAAAATTAAAAAACAATTCTCAAGATAGCAAAAATATACATTTACAGAATAGTGATTCAGAATATTTCTTCACTTAAACATTTCTGGTTTCGAAAGAAAGGAGAGGTCAGATTAGGGTCATGCCTGCAAACGAAATGTGGCATAGTTCAAGGTTTGATGAGGCAAAGATTGTGAAAATATCTTTTGTGCTTCATGAGATATGATTTTTTGAAATATCAAACTTTGATTTAGTCAATTCGATATCTGATGCCTTAACCATGACCTCACAAACTAGGATACAACTACATGTTAAGGTCTAACTATGTGTTAAGTTTTAAAGTTCTGTACCAGAATAATGCTGAAAATGTTTAGGCCTTAATCTTTTTAATTTATTTATTTATGATAATGAAACATATTATTTGGTTATTACATAAATTAAAATGAAACAAAATTCACTGACCATTTAGAAATTTGCTAACTGGCTAACCAAAACCAATGTTTAAAAGTAAACACCCAACAATTTTGGAAATAAATTACCAACCAATCATTGTGGGAAATTTATTGATGCTTTTCATTTAAAAATTGTACACATTATTCCATTTGCAAAAGTAAATTTAATTAAGTTGATAAAATAATAAAAAGAAAATAAATAAAATACATATGTTAAAATACATACGTCAAATTTAATTGATTTTGTATTTAAATTAACTCAGTGCCTGAAAACCTTTTGTCAAGGGAGCATTGGCAAACTGTTACCCTGAAATTGATTGCCCATAAACTAAAAAAAGAAATAAAATAATGTATCATCACAGCTTGATCATTACACATCCCCCCCCCCCCCCGAGGTGAGGTGTGTGCAGGTCTTGTACAATACAATGACACATTTGATCAAGTGTTATAATATTTAAATGTTTGGTTCAGTTTTTTAAAACAATACTTATAGGGAAGAGACAACACAATGTAATTTGAAGGATAACTGTAAAATAAAAAGAAACAAACAATACTGAAATGATCTTCTGATTGTTACATGTATATGTATTTATATGTCATTAACTTTTGAAAATACATTTTCATAGTCATTTTAAAGTTATTGTTTAAAGGTGGCAATATTTTCACGATCAACAGGGCATGGAATCAGAGTTCAAGTTCTAGTTTAACTCAGTGACTGAAAATAATACTCACATGATAAGGTCATATTCGCGTTGCTGCTGCATAAATGAGCCAGTAATTTTCAGTCACTATGTTCGTCTTAAACTAGGACACCAATTCCATGCCCTGTTTGTAGAAAGTCTGCTCTGATCGTGACGATACTGTCAGTTTAACCAATTGTGTTTATGGGATTGATGGTCAGTACTATCCCAATTCGAGCATACAAATAAATAGGAACTTTAATTGGGTGATCTGGCAAAAGGTATTCCAAGGCTGACACACCCATGAATTGAAGATTGGGGGTGTGTTTGCTATGTTTATATGGCCCAACTGCAAGGGATTCACTGTTGGCAATATACATTTTACTAGATCACCAACAGATATTGCTTTATAACTACATTTGTGAGGATGTTTGGGTCCAGTCAAAAAAATAATAAGAATTCCTCAATACTATTTTTCTTCTAACATGTTAAAGAAATTACTAGAAAGACCTAGATGTGTCTTGAGGTCCTGAAAAAACTATTCCCTTGAGGGTAAAGACTGCCACAGATAGGATAAGTCCATATAAAATAATTTGAATCATACATTAACTCCTTTGATGAATGGATAAACTTCAAATGCTGGCCATTGGATCACAAAGTTACATAGACTCTGACACACCTTGTAGCAGTAGCACAAATGGATACCGTTGATCTGAAATATAAACGAATCATGTAAAAACAATATTAAATGTTTTCAAAGAGGGACGAAGAATAATGGGTCATGCTAACAAAACACACATAACTTAGAATGCCCTCATATGTTATTATCAGGATGATGGATTGATGTAACTTCAGAAAAATTATGCAACTTTAGAAAAATGATCCCTTCAGAACAATGCCTTTAAGTTAGGTTTTACAATAGAATAGAAAGTTACATGTACATGTGACGTCTTCCTTTCTCCATGATGTGACTGTTTCATTATCTCAATAAAGGTGCTGATATTTGTTTCTGGTCTACTTTAGTGAAAAAATTAAGTGCTAGTATCAAGTAAACTGCAATGCATCCATCACCACACAAGACATAAGCACTACTAGTATTATGAGGAACTATAGACACTATAGTGTAGCTAAATTAACCGGATGTCAACCCGTACACATGCCAGTAAATATTCAGTAATAAATATTTTTACGGGTCGAGTTGACCAAAATGAGTATGAGTTGGTAATAGTACGAGTTGGCACGCATACGAGTTGACCTGTTTTCACTGGGAAAGAATACAACATTGTGGATGAAGTTTTAAAAGAATTGCTTTTTGAAAATAAAAATCACAATCTTCAATGTAGGTTGGTGGGGTCATGTGAGTGTATCATAGGGCAGTCAGGAGGAATGCAATCATCCACACACACACACACACACACACACACAATCCCGCACGGGGCGTTGTGGGGACAAAATACAAAGGATTTTGGGGATTAAAAACGTTGTGGGGACACACAAAATGTCCCCACAGCTAAGTAATTCCGGATCCCTCTTTTGTTCTCTGTCCCCATAACGCGGCCAGTGCTTGAACACACCCACACACACACACACACACCCTCACGCACATTGATTTGTGGGGTATTCCTTTGTTCGTTCTATTATCCCTTTTCCTTATAATTCTCCTGTGGGGTACAAGATTTTCTATAGTTACCTTGTGGAGTCCAATTGTTCTATTGTGTTTTGGACCCCACAACGAATGGTATGTACGTTCACACACACACACACACCCTCACGCACATTGATTTGTGGGGTATTCCTTTGTTCGTTCTATTATCCCTTTTCCTTATAATTCTCCTGTGGGGTACAAGATTTTCTATAGTTACCTTGTGGAGTCCAATCGTTCTATTGTGTTTTGGACCCCACAACGAATGGTATGTACGTTCACACACACACACACACCCTCACGCACATTGATTTGTGGGGTATTCCTTTGTTCGTTCTATTATCCCTTTTCCTTATAATTCTCCTGTGGGGTACAAGATTTTCTATAGTTACCTTGTGGGGTCCAATTGTTCTATTGTGTTTTGGACCCCACAACGAATGGTGTGTACGTTCACACACACACACACATTTACAATAATTGTACCACAGATTTATTGGTTACCTTGGGGCTTGTGTTTTAGATGCTTTCTAGGCTGTTGAACTGATTCTCAATGATGCCAGCCATTCCATCTAATTCCAATTACTCGGCATACTGGAGAGCTAAAATACAAAATATAAATAAATGTTCAAATGATTCTGTGAAAAAATTAATTCTGAATGGGGAAAGGCCAACATGTATTACTCCAGTAAGAGAATGCCCTCTATAATTGGTGTACACATGTTGTCCACCAACACACCTGCATGTTTATTTTCCAATTAAAACTCATATTAACTCATCCCTCTGCAGCTTTTTCTTCATGTATTAGTTTTCTTTTTTTATGCAGGCTCTTCATCTTTTTTTATGTTATAAGACCTGACCTTTCTTTAAAGCATAGAGGGACAGACTTTTTATGCTTAATAATAACAAAACAACAAATGTAACCTAGCTCAGAAAAACAGGTGCCCCTATGACAATTTTGTGGCTACAACTAGCAGGCTAATCAAGTAAAAGCATCTCTTTAGGTTGAGTTAGGGATATATTTCGCTGACACGAAGAACATGCAGAATTGCAGAAGAGACAACAACACACGAACATGTATATATTTACATGGATTTGCATACATGTATATGTACTGTACATATATGTAGGCGAGTTACGATGCTCTTTTGACTTTGACTGCATGGCAGTTTTTAAACTTTTTTCTGGACAATAATCTATCCATGCTCAGTCATTATCCTTAGTTAAAATGCAAACTTAAAATCATGTAGGTACACTGCAAAAACAGCGAAAGAGTAGACTCAGTATAGTTTTTACGAAATAGATGCAGTACAACAGTTTCGTCCGTCACGAACCTCCATTGGATTGTGCATGCAATAATTATGTTTACGATAGGCCTACTTTACAAACGCACATTCTAGGCCAATAAACCTCTAAATAATGTCTACTTACCTCTTAATAATGCAATTATATTTTCCTCTTCCTCGGTAACCCATTTTATTTTCTTGTATTTTGCTTTGGAGTTAATAAGAACGGCAAAATTCCTCAGTATTTTTTCATGTAAACGAGAATTAAATGGCCGCCGCTGAAAATGTTTTGCTTGTGATAAAATGTCACGTGATCACTGATACGCAATGTGATTGGAGATTGCCTCGACAGATTGCCTCAAAGTAGAAAGCCAGCTAGTATAGTCTACTCATTGCCACTGGATTGCATGAAATGCCACACAGGGCAATCTCCGAGCAATCTCATTGCCAGCAACTTTTATTGCCTGAAAATTGCCCCGTGTGACAAGGCCTTTACGTTGTAGGCCAATATTAAACTCCGTATATTGCTGTGTGTACGTATTCTGTGCACACGCGATATGTCTATTCGTACATACAGGGAATAGTAATTCAGCATATTGTTTCACTTAACCTTCCGGTTTCGACCGGAAGGAAAGGTCAGATTGGGGTAACGTCTGAAAACGAAATGTGACATAGTTCAAGATCTTTAAGATATTAAAAAGATTGTGAAAATATCTTCTATGGTTCATGAGATATGATATTTTGAAATTTTGAAATTTTCAACTTCCGGTTTCGACCGGAAGGAGAGGTCAGATTGGGGTCACGTCTAAAAACGAAAAATCACATAATTCAACATCTTTCAGATGATGCAAAGATTGTGAAAATATCTTTTGTGGTTCATGAGATATGAATTTTTGAAATATTAAACTTTGATTTAGCGTAATTCGACACCTGATGACGTAATCATGACGTCATAGCAAACGGTTTCGTCTGCTTGATATGTTCTGTTCATGTGTTAAGTTTGAAGGCTGTAAATGCTCAGCAAGGATGCCTTTGTTGCCGGACAAGCGCCACAGAGAAGTAAAAAAAAAAACAGTACAAAAACAATAGGTGTTCGCGTTGCGCTCTCGAACACCTAAAAAAACAGTACAAAAACAATAGGTGTTCGCGCTGTGCGCTCGAACACCTAATTATATTAATAATTAATAATTTCCTTCAATCCCCTTTAGCTTCGAATTTGATTAAAACAATACTCTTCAAGGTTCTCTTTGTTGTTTTATATATTTTGTTTCGAAGTGGCGGCCAAGGTGTGTTATCTTGATCAAGAGCAGGACCAGAGAGGCAAACTCCGATGGGTAAAGCCAGTTGATCTCAAGGATCGCTGCTCATGCACAAGCATCAAACCAGGCGGCGTTAACATGTATACACCGCAGAGACAATACGAACCACACTACACCGATCATCCACTGTTCACGGACGATCAGGAAAAGATTCGCAAATATTTCAATTGTCAAGGTGAGCCTTTGAAGAGTGCAATCGTGATTGCAAGGAATCGATAAGACAAATACCGGTAATCAATAAATAAAAATATCATTTACATTATAGGGCTACGTGTCATTATCACAGAATATCTATAACCAAACAGCTTCCTAATTGGGCTGGCCCTGTACCGATGTCTGCTGCCACTAATGTCTTAAAATTGTCCCATTGCAAAGTACGTACTGGACCAATTTCATAGAGCTGTTAAGCAAATAATTTTACCAAATATTTTTGCTAGGCATTATTAAACAGACTTCCAGCCTAAATACACACATTCTGTATGGCAATTTAGCTGTTAACTAAAACTATCTGCTGAGCAAACGATTCTGGTGGCCTCACTTTTTGGAGCGAAGGCGCAATGGCAAAACTAGTGGATGACACTTGATGTCTGTTCCACCAATAACAGATCATGGATTTATGTGTGAGCTATGTTAATTTAAAGCAAACTATGTTAATGTAAAAAAAAATCTACTCCATGTTTCTATCATGACGTCAACAGTTTACTTTAGGGCATTATCAACATCCTTCCTTCTCGAACCTTATATCGCTAGTGTATGGATGTCGAATTTCCGCCCGTATTGGACTTTGTACAGTGTAAATAGACAGGGAGCCATTTCTGGCTAATTGTGCCCCTTCTAAATGCTGCCATTCATTCATTCATTCATTCATTTAGGCTGTATTCATCCAGTGTAGGATGTAGCCCTCCTCATGAAAATGCCATTCATCTCTATTTCTAGCTGTTCTTGTCCATGTTGTTCCTGCATATGCCCTGATGTCATCTCTCCATCTTCTTCTCTGTCTACCTCTTTTCCTTTTCCCTGTCCTTGGTTGCCACTCCAATAGTCTTGTTGTCCACCTGTTGTCTTTTCTTCGGGCATGCAGTGTGTCCAGCCCATCTCCATTTAGCTTGTTTTATTGTCCTTATGATGTATCTCACTCCAGTTTTCATTCGTATTTCTGTGCATTTAACCCTGTCTCTGATTGAGATATGTAGCATTTGTCTCTCCATTGCTCTTTGTGCTGTACGGAGTTTGTGTTCTATCAGTTTTGTTGTTGTCCATGTTTCTGCTCCATATGTTATTGTAGGTAGTACACACTGATCATATACTTTTCTCCTTAGAGCCATAGGTATGTTCTTATCACAAAGTATTCCTCGGTATCGTCCAAAGGAACACCATCCTGTCTTTATCCTGCTTGAGACTTGTGTGTTGTCTTGCATTTTCACTGCTGCCATAAGAGGTCCGAATTGGTCTCTTGTTATATACCTTCTCGCATTTGCTGGCATTTTCTCTGTATCCCTCGCATGACTAATGTCATCAAGTGATGCTTGGCTTGAGACTGACCAAGATTTGGCTCCGGTACGGATCCAAAGTACAAACCCTTCAGATCACTCTCGGCAAGTCCCAGGTTTACTTGAAAAGAGAGAAAAAATATTGCGCCAATTACGTAAAATTGCAGTTAATACTGAGATGTTACAAACTACACTGTAAACATTGTGTGAGTTCACAGTAGTTTTTCTGTTGAAAAGAATCCAAAAAAATTAAGCAGAAATTGCCGTTTTCAGATTTTCCTGTGAATATACAGAAATGTGCCGTTTCTAAATGGTTACTTTCCTATTCTCTGTAAAGTTACAGCATGGTCTGTTGTTGATGCACAAGGGAAAATTCTACTGTATAACAAAGAATCTGCTGTATAATAAAGAAGTCTCCGTAATGCCAATTGACAAAACAATTGCTTACAACAGTTTTAGTAACAGTGTGTACCAGTTGTTTAAATACTTTTTCCAAACATCTTCAACAACTTGTTTCTGTTTTTCTTACCGTTAGGGAGTGGTTACTATTGGTAACTGCAACAAACGAAACTGAGTGCATTTATTATCTAAAGGCTTACCTGGTCTCCAAAATGCTAATGGTACAAACATCCTGAGGAGTTATTCTGTCTGACATAATAATTATAACAGTATTCCAGAAAACATGAAATATGAAAGATCATCTGTTGATGATTCGATTCCAGATTAGAAAGAATACAAATAATATTAATACAATTCACAGTTCTTAAGTCGAATTTACAAAAAGTCGGTAACTTTTTGGAACACATAAAAACATTTAAAAAATGTGTTAGGCCAAAAAAGTCTCCTGTTTCTGGTGTCCGCGCGCGTCGCCTCAGACCCGCGCGTCGGCATTTTCAGTTTTTTTTTTTTGTTTGGCTATGAAACGACGTCTAATTGCAACCAAAGTTGCAGGATCGATTGGACTTCTGCCGTGTTGTGTTTTAAACGACTTTTACACATACGGGTATGAACGTTTGCCCGATTTGTGCGGCCTCTCTAAGCCACCATACTTTGTGTATGGGAAATTGGTTTGGTTCCAATAACCGTGTATACATGTATTACGTATTTCACATGTGTATATATATATATATATATATATATATATATATATATATACACATGTGAAATACGTAATACATGTATACACGGTTATTGGAACCAAACCAATTTCCCATACACAAAGTATGGTGGCTTAGAGAGGCCGCACAAATCGGGCAAACGTTCATATATATATATATATATATATATATATATATATATATATATATATATATATATATATATATATATTTCAACCGACATATGACCAGAAACCAGTAACTGTTTTGTTTTGGTCTGACCGAGTGATCGATATATTCTTTTTGTTTTACTATGAGTCACTCACTTTTTTGTATACCAGCATAAATCAATAACATAAGTATATATGTGTTATGCAGTTTGTTCAGTTGATAGGGAGAAGCATCTTGGTATGGAGAATGGTGATATCCCAGATGGAAGCATCACAGCCTCGTCATTTTATGACAACAGAGCAGATCATGCAGCCATTAGAGCACGGCTTAATACTCAAGGTAACTTACACAACAGTTGCATATAACCCTACAATAAGGAATAGTAAGGAACTACAACCAAAGTTACAGAAGACAAGAAACAAGAAAATAATCCAAAGGGTTTAAACATCGTGACAATTGGTCAGCATAGCATATATTAGAGATATTTTAGAGATATGAATAAACTTTACCATAATTTTAAACCCCAAATATTTGCAAGCCAGAGAGTTATAAATACAATTGAGAGTTAGCTACAATTTTCCCAATTACTCCATCTGATATTTTAGTTGAATATTTGATTTACAGATGTATGTCTTTATTTTCGTCAGTTTTGGTTTAAATATGTACATTTCTCTTGTACTTGTACAAGTTTAATGTAAACTTTATCTTTAAATGAGCTCTTTTACAAAATAAGTGACCAGGACATAATTTATAATATTTAGTTTTCTTGATTAAATTGTCTTTGGTATTTTCTTTCTCTTTAACTACAAGTAGGTTTATATATCATTATGCATTCCACTACAATATTCACTTGGTCACTTGTTGTAATGCTGTTCTATGTTAAAGGCACTCAAATGAAACACTTTGCATATTGAGACTGTGTCTCCATGCACAAGTTTGTATGGAATTTAATATAATATTGAATTGAATTGAGAAACAACTATGAAGCTTTATAAAGTGAATAAATGAATTAATAAACACAAATTGGTACAGAAATGAACAGTTGGGGATACAGGGTGGCATAAAATGGAGGCACACAGTAATAAGAGGGAATTACACTGCAGGAAATGTGGGAACATTGTCAAAATCGTATAGTACATATACATGCATGAAGCACTTGCCCTTTTCAATTAAAACAGAAAAGAAAAAAGACAGTGTCCGTTTAAGACAGTCGCATTGGTTTATAACGATTAACGAGAACGCTTTTTTAGCGATGTATCATGTAAGGTCACAAATGATTATCTGATAAAAATGGCAATTCAAGCTATTAATCGGTCCATAACACCGTCTTAAGGCGGTAAAATCAACTTGTATCTTTAAAACTGAGTACCCATCGGCATATCTGATGTATGGTCTTTATTATTGGGTAAACAGGTTTTGCTGCTGCCTGGTGTGCTGACAACAGTAATTCCCAGCCCTGGATACAAGTTGACTTCAATGCCACGGTATCCATCACTGGTCTGATTACACAAGGCCGTGCCAGCAGTGACGGATATAACCAATGGGTGAAGACTTTGGAGGTATCAATACCAAGTGGTGGTCAGATCTGGAGTTTGGTGACCAATGCTGACGGTTCACCAATTGAGGTAATAAACACTGCACATTATAGGGAGAAATGTTGTCTTTTAACATAAATTTATCGTAACCAAAGTGGGGATAAGCGTTAACACAAGATGTCCAAATAATGCACGTTCTTGAGAAGTTATCTGGTTTTACATACGTCCACACAAGGTTCTCACGAATTAGAAAATCTAAATGTCGCTATTCGTCCCAAAATGGAGTCGATTATTTAAGGGAAAGATTGAGACAAAATCCGCTTCAAAAATAATCTTCAGTGCAAATGGCAACGGTTGGAAAAATGTGTTTTTCTTGTCCACATGGGGTGTGACCCCCACACACCCCCCCCCCCCCCTCCATATCAATTTCCAGCAAATTGTGCCGAATGGCAAATTTGTGTAAGTTGGACAACAACTCCTGTTTCCTGTACGATAAAAGCACTTTGGGACGAAATCATTTATCGGGATAACTGATACAGGTTAGTACCAACCTTTAAGTGTCCTAGTGACAGAACCATATATTTATTTCGGCCAGCTGTGAACTTCAAAACAATGGTTCTCATTCTTGTGAAATGTAATTTTAAAGTGTTTGTTTACCTTTTCACAATTCAAAAAATATGTTATGCTAACAAATAATATTTCTGAAAAGTGCCGGGGAAAATACGGAATTTACCATCACTTGCAAATATTATCCACCTCATTTTGTTGTCTTAATAGCTAAAATGGGAAACAATAATCTTTGTTTGTTAACAGTTCATGGGTAACACTGATGGAGACACTGAGGTGACCACAAGATTCAGGGAGGTACTGTCCACAAGAGCTATCCGCATTCAACCAACGAGTTGGAACATCCACTGCAGCATGCGTTTTGAAGTGATAGGATGTTATCACTAAAAATGCAAACATAACACAAAAAATATCGTTCATTTTTTTCATGTTTGGTTGTATCCATGTACAGTTTGATACAAGTTTAAATTAATCGGCTATGTGCATTTATATTTATCATGAAAAATGTACATGAAACATGCATGGTTAAAACTCGATATCATTTCTGACGAAAAAAATGACATGGTCAGTAGGATCAGCCCTCTGTTATCTGAGAAAGAAGTTTCTCCGGATGTTTGACTTGGATGATGATTTAGACCAATTCAGTCTTTCGATCAAATGTCAAATGTAATTTTTAAAGGATTTACACAATAAATTAGTAAGCTCTGGACTTGTTTTTAACATATATGTTGGAAAGACTCAAATTCTTATTAACAAAGTCAATTTCTGCCTAAAAATCGCTTTTGTAATGTTAAAGCAAAGGATATAGGTTACACACTCTGGCTTTGAAACTGGAAGTAGCGAGAAGCATTGCGCCTGCTACCAATGCGCGCGCGTGTTACGTATCCACTTACCAACTTACCAACAGGATATGTATGTGTGTCCGAGTTTTCCAGCCAGTGACAGATTAACCTAGTAAGTAGCAAAAGTAGCATATGCTACAGGACCCGCATTTTCGAGGGCCCCGCACTAAATGTTTGCAAACTGTCTGGTGAAATCGGCATCTCACGATCTGGGCCAGATCGTTGCCAAACAACAGCGTTGCCAGATCATCTGACAACCAGCTGTTGTTTACATGTCGGGGGAGCTGCATGCTGCATGGTACGTAATTATTACGGACGTCATTAATAACATGATACGAATAAATAATTTCGTTCAAATTTAACTTTACTGAGTTAGTTAAGTATATGTCTATGTAACCACCCGCCAGTGTGGGTTGCTCAAATTTAGATTGCGCTATTCAGTTTCTGTTTGCTATTTCCATCTTGGGATGTCGTTGCGAGGGTAGCCATTTTGATACGGCCACAGTTGTCGCCGCTTGTCTTTAGGCATGTATTAAAGTCCTATTGAAATGAATCTAATAGTGTTGGATCGGTAATCCTGAGTGACCAGGGCCGATATTCATAAAAGCTTGCTAAGCCTAGTTGGCAACTAAAGTGGCCCCTAGTTGACAGCTAAGCCTAGTTGGAAGCTAAGTGATATTCATAAAACTTTGCTAAGCTTATGTGGTTGCTAAGTTGGCTGCTAACGCTAGAGTTGATCTGGGGTGGTGTCTCTAAGTCACTAGTTGGCAACTAAATCATTTGTGGGTTACACATCGGCCTCATTTGTGGGTTACATATAGGCCTCATGTACAGGATTTACTGCTGTTCTTAAAAGTCATTTGACCCATCTTGGTCTTGCCAGTCCAAAACAACACCATACCCTATTGAAATGCAAATTGCCATTCTCCGATTTTGTGGTTTCGCGAACTGCCTAACGTCCTAGCTGCCTGCTAGAAATATCTAGCTGGCAACTAGCTGACAGCATTCTTAGCAAGGTTTTATGAATACAAAATTAGTTGGTAACCGCAGAGCAGGAAACTACGGATTTAGCAGGCTGCTAAGGCCTAGTTGGCTGCTAAGTTAGCAGGCTTTTATGAATATCGGCCCTGGTCTACTGAATACTGATTACTTGACGGCTCTCCAGGTATTACGTTATTTGTTATGTCGAGACCGTAGGGCCTAGGCTATCACTCATGTTATGGTTGTGTGGAAGGCACTGCATGCACCGCTACGATTGCTAGTATCGCTGTGAATTTTCAATACATATTTGATAGATTTTTGAGGGTTAAAATGAGGAATCTAGTGATTATTAATTGTTGACATTAGTGTTTATGTGATTCATGAACTTTTGGTCACTTGTTTTATACATATGTGTGGAGAGTCGATTAGGATAAATAGGCAAACAAGCATATATAGTGTTTTGTTGTTGGTGGGGCATTAACATTAGGCCCTATAATACGCAAGTAAATGCAAGTAAATAATTTATGTTTTAATATTTATGTGTATTTTTTTAATTTAGGGCCCTTTGTAACATATACTACAGGCCCCGCACTAGCTTAATCCGGCCCTGTTTCCAGCGTTGTTAAATGTGACTGGGAACTTTAGCAAAATCTGCATTGGTGTTTTCTCCTATAGTACGATGTGACATGTTATATTTATAATGTGTATGTATGTACACGATACACGTATTTCATTTGACTCCTTCAACTCGAATTCTTTGTTTTACGGAAATCACACATGGACCCATGTACTTGAATTTGTTATTTTTTGTGGACCATTAGTGCCACTCTAAGTATATATTACTAATCTGTAATAACAGATTAGTAATCCGTAATAACGGGTTAGTAATCCGTTATTACGAATTGCACTAATGATCATCGTACGATAGGACACATTTCAGTTGTGTGCATTTTCGAGTACAATATCGTAGATTTTTCTAGGTTTTTTAGATTGGGGTGTGTTTCTCATACATTCATAGACGCCAAAACTAACAGCGAATGCATACTTTGACGACTTATTTTAAGTTGAAGAGTTCACATATTTATTTGTTAAATAATACGAAAATTCATGTAGCTTAATATAGGCCTATTGCCCATTAAAAAAAATAAAATTTGGGAAGATTTGACCTGATGAAATTCACTTCATACGTATGTATAATTTTCAATTCACCCTTTCAAAGCTATTCTGTGTACGCTCTTTCTAGTTTTACGGCTTTCATTGTTGATCATGCTAACTATATATTTCATGTGAATGTGGAAATACTATAATAAAGACAAATAGCGAGAGAAAAAATAGTGTCGTATTTTTAAATTTTGCCTTCGTTGTGAAAGTTTTGCCTTGTGGTGGAGAATGATGATCATCAATTATCTGGTTTATATCAAGGATAATTTCTTCACTTATGTACTTCGCTCGAAGATGTTGTAAGAAACATAATGTTTAGATAACAAATAAACAGATAGAGGGCGTTCTCAAGACGGCTAAAACGTGCCCAATATAAAGCATGCAGAGACCTCGATTGATGGAAAAAATTACTCAGTAGTAGTATATGAGGCGCTTTTCGGACCCCGTTGGTGGAGGGAATATGTGCAAAATGAGTGTGGTGCAAAAATGTGCAAAAATGAGTGTGTGAGTGTGGTGCAAAAAATGTGCAAAAATGAGTGTGTGAGTGTGGTGCAAAAATGTGCAAACTTGTGTTGAGTAGTGTTAGCGCGCTAGCGCGAGAGGGCGGGCTTTAAGTATGACGTCCGTGACGTCATACTTATTTCCCGCGAAGTGGTGAAATGATGTTTCACGATTGTGTACTAGCGGAAACCGTTATTGTTGACGCCAGTCGGAGGCGCGAAGCCACGACATCTATTCTCGCAGTACAGAGAGATTAATTAATTAATTAATTAATTAAATATTTAAGGAAAACTTCACGATAGTGTACTGGCGGAAACCGTTACGTCCGTCAGATTTGTAAAGGTCTGTCTGTTATTTTGCCACGAAGTGGTGACATTTCCCCTGTATTTTAGCGTTAATTATATCACGGGTCGTACCTCTGGACAATGTCCTTGGTAGAGGAGCGCGCATTAAACTAGGACACTGATTCCATGCCCTGTTGAAAGTCTGCTCTGATTATGACGATATTACATCTCTTATACCAATTATATTTTCCGTTGGATTACCAATCAAGCTTACATTTATCTGCGAATGATAACCGTGGTGATTGTGTCCTGAAACAAGACACTTAACTGCATTTGCTTCTATTCAACCAAGAGTATAAATGGGAACCTGTGAGGGCAGAGATGGTACTAGTTTGTGTTAAGCTTGTTGCGTAATACACATTTGGCAGCATGTGCTGCATACTTCCCAGAGAGTTGAGATGGTTCTGAGAATGATATAACCAGCCCGATGACAGGGATAATATTATTCATGTGACATGAGTATCGTACTTTCCAGATACTGGCTCACTATAAGCTCCATTAAATTTATTATTATTACTGTCAGACAAGTTCTGAAACGCGCTTCTGTTGTGTCCTAAACTATAAGAAAAATATCAATTCGTTTGAAAGGGTCACCAGAAGAGTTGCCTTCTGTCCTGAACCTCCCTGTCTTATTCCTCTGTCCTGAACCTCCCTGTCTTATTCCTCTGTCCTGAACCTCCCTGTCTTATTCCTCTGTCCTGAACCTCCCTGTCTTATTCCTCTGTCCTGAACCTCCCTGTCTTATTCCTCTGTCCTGAACCTCCCTGTCTTATTCCTCTGTCCTGAACCTCCATGACTTATATCTCTCAAAGGAAGGAGGTGGATGACCGACATAAAAACAACTTATGCTACAAGACCCCCAACATATCAGTGGTTCTCTATTCCTCACAGACCTTTAAGACGTCACTGCGTGCGTCTACTTTATGCGTATTGTATGCTGCGTGCAGGTAAACTCTCAAAATAATATGTCCGAAGTGTCTGAACAGTTGAGTAAGGTAGGTTCGTTGGGAATAAGCGCTTTTAAAGATTAGCGTTGACTGATTTATTTGTTTATTTGTCCCACATGATCAGCGTCTCAAATAGCCTCTCCTAATTCAAACTCCTACTGCCCGGCTTCACGTGCCGAGCCCCGTTTAGAACTGTGGGCAGGGGTGTGAAGGCGGGTTTCTGGCGCCTTAAAACCAGTTTGCTCCGGGCAGGTGGAGCTCGTTAATCCATGGGAGGTAGTTCACCTAGGAGACAGTAACTCTGATTTCAAACTCGGGTTGGTGGGGCTCGCAGCCTTGGACGGCAGCCTACCTAGGAGAAGGAAAACTCTGATTTCAAACCCCCTAATGGGTCAGCTCGGCAGCAGGGGCTGGCAGCTGCAATCACGGCGGGGCCACATTCTTCATGTAAGTGTCTCCGGCATGTTGTAGCAGACCAACAAGCGGAGGAACTCGCTTCTGAGTCAACGGTTGCTGGTCATCAGGCGTAGTTAGTCCGCCACTGCAGGGCAACCTTCTTTCATCCCAGCCGTCACGCCCATGCACGGATTACCGCACGGGCAAACTGGGCACGTGCCCCGGGCCCAGGAGCCAATAGGGGCCCTTGGTTTTCAAAAAAGAAAAGAAAAATGCATAGTACTAGTAGTATTATGCGTGTGTATGGGCCCGTGGTGAATTTGTGCCCAGGGCCTGTGCTCATGATGATCCGTCCATGGTCACGCCTTGCGTTCCGCTGGTCCAGATGGCTGTAAGGTCCAGAGGGGAGCGTTTGTCCTGGGCAAGCATTCGCTCTCGACAAGTTTTGCCCCGGCGCTCGGCGCCGCACAGTCATGATTGTACGCCATAAACAGAATAAGCGACTGGCAAACCGGGGGTCATCCCGTTCGGGGACTTTCGTTGCCCGGCAAGGATCGCGCTCCAGGCAGGCGCGTCCGGGTCGTCATCCTGCTACTGCCTCCCTTGTATTAGCTTGTTGGAATGTTCGCTCCCTGGGTATTCATACAGATCTCCAATCTTCTTCCCCACGAAAGTCTGCGGTGATCGACCTCGAACTCACTCGCCTGGGCATAAGTGCCTGTGCCATCAGTGAGACTTGGCTTACCGGCAGTGGCTCAATTCGTGAGGCAAATTAATTTCTCCTTCTTCTGGAGTGGCTACCCAGACAACGCACGACCTATGCATGGAGTTGGCCTTGCAATTCAGAACTCTCTGCTCCCATGTATTAAACAACCTGTTTCCCTCTCTCCCCGACTTATGTCCATGCGGATTCGCCTCAGTAGTGGCTTTGTCACTGTCATCTCTTCGTACGCTCCTACTCTGATGGCTGATTCCGTGGAGAAGGACGAATTCTATCAACAACTTGACGATACTTTGCTTAGTATAGCAGCCGGGGACAGCATTGTGCTTGCTGGAGACTTCAACGCACGCACCGGATCTGATTATCGGTCCTGGAGTGGTGTGATTGGTCCTCATGGCCTGGGTAATATGAATGACAACGGGCAACGTCTCCTTGAATACTGTGCCAGCCACGACCTGTGTCTCACAAGCACATTTTTCGCAGGCTCACCTCGCTCTAAGGCCACCTGGATGCATCCTCGTTCACACCGCTGGCATCAACTTGACCACATCATCGTCAGGAAGAGGCAGCTGGGTGATGTTAAACATTGTCGTAGCATGCACTCTGCAGACTGTAACACTGATCATGCCCTTGTCCGCTGCAAGCTCAGAATGCAACCCAAAAAGTTTCATCAAGCTCACCCGAGGCCATCCCCTGCAGTTGACACCACTGCTACTCGGGACTTCACCCGTGTCACCAAGTTCCAAGAGCTTCTCACGGATCAATTCAGTTCATCTCCTACACCTAACACTCCTGGTCCCGCATGGTCCAGGCTTAAGTCTACAGTCACGGACTGCGCACTTACCGCCTTTGGTCGACGTACTCGAACACAACCCGACTGGTTCCGTGATAGTGCCGACATTCTGCTCCCAGCTCTCGAGGCCAAACGTGCGGCCAGAACCAAAGTCACCATGCTTCACACCCGCTCTTCATCGTCTGTGCTTCGTGCTGCTAAGAGTAACGTTTAACGCTTAACACGAACTGCCCTGTGTCGCTACTGGTCTGGTCTCAGTGCTCGTATCCAACATTGCGCTGACTCTGGGGATCTTCGTGGCCTCTACAACGGTATCAAAGACGCGATCGGTCCTACTCCAAAGAAGAGCGCTCCACTGCTGTCAGCTTCGGGTGAAATCCTGACTGATCCATCAGCACAGCTTGACCGTTGGGCACAGCACTACAGCTATCTATATGCTAACGACGCTGAAGTGATCCCTGACGCATTAACCTCTTTGCCACTTTTTTCCACTCTGCATGAGCTTGATAGCGATATCACCTTGGATGCAGTGAAACGTGCCATCAGCGGGCTAAAAAACAACAAGTCCCCTGGTGCAGATGGCATCCCTCCCGAAGTTCTGAAGTGCGGCAGTGTTGCTCTAACTACTGAGCTCTTCAATGTCTTTCTGCTCTGCTGGCACTCGCACTGTCTTCCACAAGACCTAAAAGATGCAAACATAATCACCATCTACAAAAACAAAGGTAACCGCCAAGATTGTAACAACTACAGAGGTATTTCTCTGCTGAGCATAGCCGGCAAAGTCTTCGCCCGTGTGCTACTTCCAAGATTGCAGGTCATCGCCAACAGAATTCTGCCTGAGAGCCAGTGTGGGTTCCGCTCTTCTCGTTCTACTGTCGACATGGTGTTCTCTCTCAGACAGCTACAGGAAAAGTGTGTTGAGCAGCAGCGCCCGCTTTACGTTGTCTTTATTGACTTGACGAAGGCCTTTGACTCTGTCAGCCGTTCAGGCCTGTTCTCCATCTTGAAGCGCCTGGGGTGCCCAGACACGCTGTTGTCCATCCTCATGGGATTCCACGACAACATGCAAGCCTCGGTCCAATTCAACGGCTCCAAATCTGAGAAGTTCCCGGTCCATTGTGGTGTCAAGCAGGGTTGTGTGCTCGCTCCCACCCTGTTTGGGATCTTCTTTTCGGCTCTTCTCCATCGTGCTTTTCCTGACCCTTCTGGTATTCTGCTCCATACTCGCAGCTCAGAGAAGCTGTTCAACCTCACTCGTCTCCGTGCCAGGACTAAAGTCAGACGCGTCCTTATTCGAGAACTCCTGTACGCAGATGATGCTGCTATTGTCGCCCACAGTGAAACAGAGCTCCAATCCCTGTGCAGTTCCTTTGCCAAAGCCTGCTCGGAGTTCGGTTTGAAGATCAGTCCTGGCAAGACAGTTGCTCTCTCGCAGGGTTCTCTAGCTCCTCCAACCATCTACATCAATGGGAAAACTCTGAGCGTGGTTGAGAAGTTTCCATACCTTGGCTCTACCATCTCCAACACCAATTCCCTTGATGCTGAACTTGACTGTCGCATTGGCAAGGCCGCAACCATATTCGGTCGACTTCGCCAACGTGTTTGGAGCAACAGAGACCTCTCCATCAAATTGAAGATCCGCGTTTACGTGGCCTGTGTGCTAAGCATCCTGCTGTACTGCAGTGAGTCATGGACCACGTACCGCCGCCAAGAGCGTCGTCTCAACTCTTTCCACTTCCGATGCCTGCGCTCCATCCTTGGTATCTCCTGGCGCGACCATGTGCCAAATGTTTCCATCTTGCGGCTCACCGGAGCTACCGACATGTTCACCCTGCTGAGACAGCGCCGTCTTCGGTGGGCTGGCCACGTGCACAGGCAGGTTGATGGCCGAATCCCCAAGGACATTCTCTATGGCGAACTTGCTGAAGCCCCCCGACCTCGCGGCCGACCCAGACTGCGATACAAGGATGTCCTTAAACGCGATCTCGCCGCTTTTGGTATACCAAACACAACTTGGGAGTCAACCGCCAGCAACCGTTCTCGTTGGCGTTCTGCTATTTACAACGGTTGCTCTACTTCTACCCAACTGTACATAGATGACTGTGAGAGTCGCCGTCTCCATCGTCGCTTACGACGGGACGGGCCATGATGATGATGTTGACTGATTTATTTGTTTAAAACTACAAGCACTCGCGTAACTTAGGCAAATCGTCTCTTGAAAAAATCTTACAAAATGTTGGAAGATTGACAAAATGAAATTTACTCACATGATATACAATGCACCCTTTCAAATAATATTTCATACGCGTTTTATGATTCATGTTTATTATATGATGTATGTACATTTGTGGAAATAGTGTAATAAACATAAATAGTCCCGAAATAGAAACAAATAATGAACTATTCAGTTTTGCATTTCGTCCCCCAAAATGTAACAAGCCCCCTTTAGCGTCGACTACAGTACAACAAAATTGTAAAGCTTTTGATTAAAAAAATCTTCCTTGTTTTGACTATTCCACCCGTAATTTCTGAATATTGGTATGGGGCGGGAGTGGGGGTTTATTGGAAATTACACATTGACAAGATATTCGTCGTACAATGGTTTTAATACAAATAAGTCCCATAATTTATTTATGGTAAACCAAGGCATAACTTTGTATCAAAACTATTAATTACACTAATCCGTAACCATGCTTTTGTGAAATGTCTAATGTTGAACTATTTAAAGTAAAAATTGGGCGATACAACATTAATTACAAACTTTCACTGTTGTAAATTTACATTTATCGTTGTTATTGTTGTTTCTAAAATTAAGACCTTACACCTATGGTTACTATTTAATTATGATTATTAATTATCAATTTACAATATTTTTCGCAAATATGTATGAGGTGTATAATAATATGCACACCATGCACGTTATGCCCGTGACTCCTCCCACTCTACAACTTGCGTTGGGAAGACGTCATCTCATAAATATTCATACCGTATGCACTTATTAATTGATACGGAAGGTATAAAAAAGGGAACTATTGGCTAGTCGGTGATTATATCGGGCAACATTCGTCAGTGCAAATACCATGACAAGATTATTTAAGAGGACCATAATTATTTTCCCTAAGTGGACCTTAAGTCTACTTTAAAATAATACTTTAAAATAATAAGCAAAGGTCCCAAATATTATAAAATGCGCTATATAAATCTTAGTAAATATTGGTACTCATTGACTCTGATATTACCATCTTTGTTTTGTCTTCATAAGGCCAAAAAAAAATTTGTTGAGTTGCCCTCCAGTGAAAATATTTGAAGGGGTCGGTCGGTCGGGATTTTTTTAAATTTTTTTTAAATGTTTTTCTCCTTGACTGTCGTTTTAAGATTGAAATGCATTGGAACTGAAACCACATACCATGTTTTTCATTTGTATACCTATCAGGAAGGAATTTTGCTTCAGAATAAAAGTATCCCGAGCATTTTTGTTGTACTTTTCGCTGTGATTGACACGGCAAATTCATCCATATTGCGTGCAATGCTCAACATGCAACATGTGAGTGGCCATTCGATTTGAAAACGTGTAGATTGAGTCGCAATCGTTGACACACGTACAGTGCGGGGAGCCAGTGCACAACGTGTAAGGGCCATTTGATTTGAAAACGTGTAGATTGAGTCGCAATCGTTGACATACAAAACAGTGCGCGAAGCCAGTGGAAAACATGTCAGTGGCCATTCGATTGGAAAACGTGTAGATTTGAGTCGCAATCGTTGGCACACAGTGTGTGCGAAGGCAGTCCACCATGTGAGAGCCGGGGCCATTCGATTTGAAAACATGTAGATTGAGTCTTGGGTACCGGTAAATTTACCGGTAAAAAAAGTGGAAAATTTCACAAATCAAACGTATTATGTTTTATACAAAGAAAATTGGTAAGTTTCATTAATAAATAGGCCTATGAATGACGGGGGAAAAAAAAAAAAAAAAAAAAACCGACCCGAGATTTCAGCACTTTTGGGTCGGTCGGTGGAGGGCAACTCAACATCTTTTCTTTTTTTGGCCTAATGTGTGATGTTCCAGGCGCACCAGTTCCCGCTTTCACGCTTCAACGCACTAATCCTCCAGCAATGAAACTGCAGTACGTTTCATTATTAAGCGTTTACAGAAATTGTGTAAATCAGTTTAACACACTTGTTATGTAAAATTGTAATACAGCAAATTGTTGGAAATAGAGTTGCCTGCATTTTGCTGTAAATTTACATTTGTTTTACAGTGTATGCTAAGTCATAATTATGACTTAATATCTCATAATTATGAACAATTTCTTTACTTGCTGCAACTTACTTTTTGCCTCGATGTTATAAATAATGAGATTGGCCCTTTAATGTGCGTGATGACGGTGTTTCTTGATGACGGTGGTGAATATGATGACATGACGTGCCGTACAAACACAGTCGCACACCTATACGTTGCTAGTGACTCTTTGTGTTGTCAAGCATTGTATCACATCCATACGGTGCTATAGTGACTTTTATTAATAGTTTGAAGCCAAAAAGATTGGGAAATCAGAATGACAGTGGTAAACATCAAAACTGGATCCGACTGATTTCATCTGACAGGGTTTGTGTACCTTGGTTATCATGGGTACCCTTCACCATATCACCGGTGTGCTGCCTCTCGTGATTCTGGCGTCCATCGTGTTGGTCGGTGAGTTATATTTTTGTCAATAAACCCGGAGACTAAAACTGAACATAACTGAAAGTAAAATGCATTTTTATTTGGTTTCTGTTTAGATTTGAACTTAAAGCAGAACTCAGATATTTCACTCGTTTTGGTGGAGGAGGGGCTCTATAGTCCCATCCTATTCCCACCGCTGCGCATCAGTAATGAACGCTATACAGGAAAACCTTAAAGAAAATACAAACATTCATGTCTCTGAGCGTGAAGTTCGTAATCTTTTTAAGAAACTAAATTCTCACAAAACTCATGGGCCTGACTTTATCACTTCTAAGATGTTAAAGGTGTGTGCAGATCAACTAGCCGGTCCATTCAGAACATTGTTTCAAGCTTCGATTGATAATACCTGTGTTCCAGCACTGTGGAAAAAATCTACGATTGTACCTGTTCCTAAAAAACGACATTTTAAGGAGATGAATGATTTGCGCCCAGTGGCTCTTACATCGGTACCGATGAAGTGTTTTGAAAAAATTATTTTGAATAGATTATTGCCTTCTGTCACTGAATCCTTAGATAAATACCAGTTTGCTTACCGACCTCACAGGAGTGTTGAGGATGTTGTACTTACTTTATTGAATGCTATCTTTGAACACTTAGAGAAAGCAGGTGCCTTTGTTAAAGTTCTCTTTGTGGATTTCTCAAGCGCCTTTAACACCATTCAGTCCCATCTTCTGGCCCAAAAACTCATCAATTTGAATGAAAACCCTAGACTTATTTTATGGATTAATGATTTTATGTTAAACAGAAGTCAATGCGTTAAAGTGAATTCCACCCTTTCATCTGTTCAACATACTTCCACAGGTGCCCCCCAGGGGTGTGTTTTGTCACCCGTCTTGTACACTTTGTATACCAATGACCTAACTACCATAGAACAGACTCATAAAATCATTAAGTATGCTGATGACACTGCTATTGTTGGTTATTTTTAATGGAAAACAAGAATCTCTGGATCGTTTTACACATGAGGTGACACATTTTATTCAGTGGTGTGATGATAACTATCTAAAAATTAATGTCAATAAAACTAAAGAGATGGTATTTGACTTTAGGAAAAAGAAATCTCCTGTTATGCCAGTTGTCATCAAAGATGAATGCGTAGAAACAATGTCCGTTTACAAATACCTTGGGGTTGAAATTGACAACCAATCGAAATTTGACGCATGTGCCAAATCTAAATATAGTAAGTTGCAACAACGTTTATTTTTTCTGCGCAAGCTCAACTCTTTTTATGTAGATAAGACAATTTTACAATTGTTCAACCAGTCTATTGTACAGAGTATCCTAACTTTTTATCTTGTTTGTGTTTTTGGAAATATGCGGACCAATGACCGGATTAAGTTGGAAAGAATTGTTAAACAAGCAAGTAAAGTAATTGGTCTGCAACAAGAGTCTCCAGAGGCATTATACAAATCTCTTATGTGCAATAGAATTGAATCAGTTCTTGCTGACTCAAGTCACCCATTACATGCCGAATTCCAAACCAATTCAAGGAGTCATCGCTTTTTACAAAGAAGGATCAGGACCAGGGCCGGATCTACCATATGGGCACTTTGGGCACGTGCCCAGGGGCCCCTGGGCATCAGGGGGCCCTCCATGGTGGTCGGAAAAAAAATTGAAAAATATTATGTAGTGGAGTAGAAGTAAAAGTATTGGAAATTGGAAATACTCAAGTAAAGTACAAATACCTCAAAATTGTACTTAAGTACAGTACTTGAGTACATGTACTTAGTTACTTTCCACCACTTAATAATAGTGAATGAAAATTAATAAATCCTTTGAAATAGTAGCCTTGTGTTGTTATTTTGCCTTTATTGATTAAATCAACTTTATTTCATGAAAGTCAAGTCAACTGATTGAAACTCATTTTCTAATGAATGCCAGCTTAGCATGTAGGCCTTTGTGCGTCTGTCTGACAGACTACAATGACTGTATAGTTGACGACTTATTTGTCAGTTGGACAAATAAGGTATCTAAATATTGACAATCACCAAATTGTGAATATTTAGAGGAAAATGAAAAAAAAAACTCAAAATTTTGCGCACGCGCGCTTCGCGCGCGTGCACATATTTGCGCACGGCCGCTTCGCGGCCGCACGCGAACGACCCGTACCCGTGGGGGGGCCCTTGGAGTTTCAGGTGCCCAGGGGCTCTCAGAGGTGTTAATCCTGCCCTGATCAGGACCCACCGTTACGGCAGTTCATTCATTCCGACTGCTATCAAATGGTACAATGAGCAGTTGGAGCGATGAGCTGTCGGGTGGTTGGCTCTGATCCCTCACCATGTACTCTATATCCTCATACAATTTTTGTAAATTTTTAATATTGAATTGTAGTATATTTTTATTAAAAGAATTGTTCTAAATGTTTGTGTATTTAATAAGTAAGTTTTTGTTTATTTTTACCAGCTTCTTATTTATGTCTAGTCTTTTTTTGTATCTACTTATCGTTTGTATTGTATTGTATTGTATTGTAAAGGCCATTTTAATTTCCCCGTGAGTGACAATAAAGTTTTATCTAATCTAATCTAATCTAATCTAATCTAATCTAATCTAATCTAATCTAATCTAATCTAATCTAATCTAATCTAATCTAATCTAATCTAATCTAATCTAATCTAATCTAATCTAATCTAATCTAATCTAATCTAATCTAATCTAATCTTGATTGATGAGCTAAGGCTTGATTGCTTAATTCTTCTCTGTATTTCATGATTAACGTTACTGTGTTTTTTATAATAAAATGCTGTAAAAAAATAAGTCGGGTGGGAAAAAATGTTGTTCCTTAATAAGTGCTGTTTCCACGTTTTTGACATATTGACAACATCATTGGGAGTTTTGCAGTAAATATGTCTATTTTTGTATTCATATTTAGGCCAGATATTTGTCACCAGAATAGATATTATGAAAACTCAAAATCAGTGTCAATCTGGACACCCACTCTTTAAATGTTTTGAAAATTTCAAAAAATTTAAAATAATTCAGGCGATCTAACCAAATGTTTGTACCTTTTCAAAAAATGCTTTATTACATTTCTAATCTTTTTAAATCATTTAAATTAAAGTATCTCAAGACATATTTACAGACGTTTGATCCATGTTGTGCTGCGTGGTTTTATTGTTAAATGCACTGATAATTTAGTTTGGAAGTATCAAATGTTACAGTGTAGAAAGGAAGGGAACTGTTTGCTTGTTACAAACTGCACCAGCATTAAACCCACTTTGGTATAAGCCACATATATAGCCTGGTCAAAAAGTCATGAACAGAGACCTACACAAATTAAATACTGATTCAATTAACACTTACGTACGTACAAAGGCGCGTAGCCAGACATGTCATGAAAAAGTTTCCCCCGGAAATTCTTTTAATTGAGGTTACAGAAAAATGGGGTAATTTTTTATTAATAAACTATTATTAAAAAAATACTTTTGAAAAAGATTTCGGAGATTTAGTTTTTTGGAAAAAATAACATAATAAGCAAGAAGAAAGAAATATATTACATCAGGATTGAGAAGAAAGAAATATATTACATCAGGATTGAGAAAAAAGAAATATATTACATCAAGATTGAGAAGAAAGAAATATATTACATCAGGATTGAGAAGAAAGAAATATATTACATCAGGATTGAGAAGAAAGAAATATATTACATCAGGATTGAGAAGAAAGAAATATATTACATCAGGATTGAGAAGAAAGAAATATATTACATCAGGATTGAGAAGAAAGAAACCATATTACATCATGATTGACGTACGTAATCACAGCCAGTGCTTTTGTGTTTTTTGCCTTTCTATATTGTTGTCATAATAACTATTAAGGATTTGTCATCCACTGACTGAGATACAAGGCCATAATTTGCGAAGGTGTAGATGTTAAAATTTCATCCTTTTTGCGCATCGCCAAGGCCATAGTTTGCGAAGGCGTAGATTTTAAAATTTCATCCAATTTCAGTGTTCAATATATTTATGAGTTAAAGGTTAAGTTTAGGTTTGGTAATTTAAAATTAACCATCAAATTTGAATATAAAACTTACATAGTGTCATGCTAACGATGGTAAAATCCATACAAATAAATGTTTAATTAAGGAAAAAGTACTCTTTGCTAAATTCCACGTTAGTAAAACAATAAAAACAATAACAAGAACAATTCGAACGCATTTCCACTATTCTCTCGTGAATGACATTAAGTAGGCCTAATATGTTCACAGTTTCACAGAATAATGTATACACTTTTGACAACATTTATTAATATTGTACCATCTCTTAAAAACGCACAACATTTAGCCCAAAACAGAATTGTTTAAAGTTAGGATCTGCCCATGTGGACTGGTGTAGTATTATTACTTATTACACAAACCCTAATGATCCATATAGGTTCTAGAAATACTCTGATAAATGCTTCTAATACGGAATTTGTATCCGTATAGGCCTATGTTAAAAAACGGAACACAAACATAAAGCGATTGCAGATTTTTTTTTCGTTTTAAGGTCCTAATTATATAACCGAAACAATACGTTAAGCCCGAGCCTCTATATATTTTCTGTACTTTCATATCGTAGTTTAAGTGACATACATATTTAAAGGTGAATAACAGCAATTGCAAGCGATATTGACATAGCTTATATAGTTGTACTCAATAATGTATCAAAAACTCACTAATGAGTAGTGCTACAACCTTTATGTCATAGCCTGTAAATGGATAACCTGAACTTATGGTACCTTTTTTACCAAGGTTTCGTAATGTTTTACTTAAGGTACGGTATATTATTGGTTTGGTTTGCGATAAAAGTACCATGTGGGTAAAATCTCGACTATCACTCAGTGATCAGTGAAGTAACTAGGGTCATAATTATTTGCAGGGGGCACTGGGGGTGCACGACTTTTTCTGAGGGTGCATGTCAAAAAGAGGAAATAGTTTTCAATCATACATGTCCACTCGTATGAATGTCAGTCTAATGAAGATCTACCTTTGAGCCCTCAAAAGGTTTTAACAAATTAAACCGAAGCTTCATTGAGAATTTTAATATATGGAAAAAATTCATAAACGGTTTACAGACAACAGCGTGTGATTAATTTTATTTAGTGTTCGATTGTATAAATTAATGTTAGTTTAACCAATCCAGCTGAGATATTACCAAACGTATATGGGTGCACCCCATTATTCAATAGTGACCAAATTCATGAGTCGAGCTCACTATCATAATTTGTATGCCCTAAAATATTTCGGAAAAACAAAGATTTGAGGTCCATACATATGAGGGATTGTGTACAATTAGTCAAATATCACGTGTGTTTTAGATACACTAGGCTCAGAAAAAGTGGTCCTAATTTGCTTCCAAGCGTATGCCTTTTTTTTCAAAATGGATGCTTGCCAGTGTGGGCTTTTCACATAGTGTAGAGGTTGGTTTCCATTGGGATGAGAATAAATCGATGAGCCTCTGGACTATCCATATGAAATTGATAGTCTTCTCAGCGAAACATATCCAGAGACAAAAACATAGTTGCGGAGTTCGCAGAACCTTAAAACTTCACACATAGTTGGACCTTAACATGTAGTTGTATCTTAAGTTGTGACGTCATAGTGAGGTCATCAGATGTCGAATTACACTCAATCAAAGTTAATATTTTCAAAAATATCTCATCAATCACAAAAGATATTTTCACAATCTTTGCACCATGTTATAGATCTTGAATTATGTGATTTTTTTTACACAGACGTGACCCCAATCTTACTTCCTGTCCAAACCGGAAGTCAAAGTTTAATATTTAAAAAAAATCATATCTCAACAACCACAAGAGGTAAATTGACATTTTTGCACCATTGTATAGATTGTTAATTGTCAAAAAATATTTACACAAAGGTGACCCCAATTTGACCTTACTTCCTGTCCAAACCGGAAGTAAAAGTTTAATATTTAAAAAAATCATATCTCAAGAACCACAAGAGGTAAATTGACATTTTTTGCACCATTGTATAGAGTGTTAATTGTCAAAAAATATTTACACAAAGGTGACCCCAATTTGACCTTTACTTCCTGTCCAAACCGGAAGTCAAAGTTTAATATTTAAAAAAATCATATCTCAACAACCACAACAGTTAAATTCACAGTTTTTGCACCATTGTACAGATTGCTAATTGTTAAAAATATTTACAAAAACATGACCACCTTGACCTTTACTTCCTGTCCAAACCGGAAGTCAAAGTTTAATATTAAAAAAATCATATCTCAACAACCACAAGGGGTAAATTCACAATGTTTCCACCATTGTACAGATTGTTAATTGTCAAAAATATTTAGAAAAACATGACCCCTTTGACCTTTACTTTCTGTCCAAACCGGAAGTCAAAGTTTAATATTAAAAAAATATTTTCAAAACCGTACATTATTATTATATATAACTACACGAAAACGGGTTGTAAAAACTCGCCAAAGAAATGCCTTACCAAAATTGACCCTTATGTAGCAGAACAGTTGTTTTTCACATTTGAACTGTTTTTTTAAGAATAAATAATGTGATTAAGTTCAAATCATTGAAATGGACTTAAATCATCGTTGGTAACCACATCATATTTTACAGGGTACTCTTTAATATGAAAAAAAATATAATAATGCAAAGTTTCTTTAAAAAACATTCTGACGTCATCATCACTGCCCTGACAAAACCCGAACACCTATGTGTTTGTAATATAATCGATCGGAGCATTACACAAATTTACATTCCTCTCGTAATAGAATAGTAATATTTCTATTGGAACAGCAACCATTTAGATTGATGATGACACAAAGAAATTAAACCTGTTACTGAATTTCCAATGACCATCATAGTACGGATTTATTTTGACGTACGTAATCAAAGGCAGTGCTTTTTGTGTTTTATTTTGGTGTCATCCACTGACTGAGATGCATTGATTTTTGATTATTTTTCTGAAGTAGCCCTGGCCATGGTGAAGAATTAGGTATAATTACTTACCATGCATATGGTCCTTTTTGCGCATCGCCAAGGCCATAATTTGCGAAGGCGTAGATGTTAAAATTTCATCTGATTTTAGTGTTCAATTTATTTATGAGTTAAAGGTTAAAGTTTAGGTTTGGTAATTTAAAATTAACCATCAAATTTGAATATAAAACTTACAAAGTGTCATGCTAACGATGGTAAAACCCATACAAATACAAGCTTAAGAATATTTCACTGGAAAGTGTTTAAATTTAATAAAATAGAAAAGTTAGTGAAAATATTTCTGTATTCTTTGCAATTTATTTGTTTGTCTCAATTTTATAATAATGAGCTTGACCCTTTAATGTGCGTGATGAGTGTTTTTGGAAATTCGTGATGGTGGTGGATATGATGACGCGTATGACGTGGTGTGCCATACAAGCACAGTATAACACACCCAGTCATTGCTATAATTATATTGACTCTTCGTGTTGTCAAGCACAGTAGCGCACCGATACGTTGCTATAGTGACTCTTATCAATAGCTTGAAGCCAGAAGATTGAGAAATAGGAATGAAATTGGTAAACATCAAAACTGGATCCGACTTATTTCATCTGACAGGGTTTGTGTTCCTCATTTATCATGGGTACCCTTCACCAAATCACCGGTGTGCTGCCTCTCCTGATTCTGGCGTCCATCGTGTTGGTCGGTGAGTTATATTTTTGTCAATAAACCTGGAGACCAAAACTGAATATAACTGAAAGTAAAATACATTTTTATTTCGTTTCTGTTTAGATTTTAACTTATGTCAGAACTCGGATATTTCACTCGTTTTGGTGGAGGAGGGGTTCTATAGTCCCATCCTATTCCCACCGCTGCGCATCTTGTTTGATGAGCTAAGGCTTGATTACTTAATTCTTCTCTGTATTTCATGATTAACATTACTGCGTTTTTTATGATAATAAAATGCTGTAAAACAATAAGTCGGGCGGGAAAAAATGTTGTTCCTTAATAAGTGCTGTTTCCACGTTTTTGACATATTGACAACATCATTGGGAGTTTTGCAGTAAAATATGTATATTTTTGTATTTACATTTAGGCCAGATATTTGTCACCAGAAGAGATACTATGAAAACTCAAAATCTGTGTCAATCTGGGCACCCACTCTTTCAATTTTTAGAAAATTTCAAAAATTAAAAAATAATTCAGGCGATCTAACTAATTGTTTGTACCTATTCAAACAATGCTTTATTACATTTCTAATCTTTTTAAATCATTTAAATTCAAGTATCTCAAGACATATTTACAGACGTTTGATCCATGTTGGGCTGCGTGGTTTTATTGTTAAATGCACTGATAATTTAGTTGGAAGTATCAAATGTTACAGTGTAGCAAGGAAGGGAACTGTTTGCTTGTTACAAACTGCACCAGCATTAAACCCACTTTGGTATAAGTTACATATATAGCCTGGTCAAAAAGTCCTGAACAGAGACCTACACAAATTAAATACCGGTACTGATTCAATTAACACTGACGAACGTACACAGGCGCGTAGCCAGACATGTCATGAAAAGTTTCCCCCGGAAAATGTTTTGATTGAGGTTACAAAAAAATGGGGTCATTTATTATTAATAAACTATTATTTAAAAGAATGTTTGAAAAATATAATAAGCAAGAAGAAGATAGAAATATATTACATAAGGATTGAGAAGAAAGAAATATATTACATCAGGATTGAGAAGAAAGAAACATATTACATCAGGATTGAGAAGAAAGAAATATGTTACATCAGGATTGCTAATTATTCCGACAGCTCATAATTCCGACTTTATCCGACAGAATCTAATTTTGCCAGATATAGCCAAATTATTCATCGGCCTAGTCCTACTGCCCGTTAATATTTCTCTAACCAGTAGCATATAGCTGATGGGGGCGACCCCCTGGTCCGCTTTTGACATAAATCTCGGAAACATATAATTTTTCCGTGACGGAAACTACTACCGTACTTAAATTAATAACAATAACAATAACAATAACAATAACAATAACAATAACAATAACAATAACAATAACAATAACAATAACAATAACAATAATGTGTGGACTTATATAGCGCACGTATCCACCAACTAAGTGGTGCTCAAGGCGCATTATATCATTACCCTTGCTCATAAGGCTCATAAGGCTCATAAATCATTCCTGAAACCATCTCAGCTCCCTGGGGAGTATACAGCTCAATTGCTGCTATTACAGCGCATATAGGGCTAATCAACCAACTCTGCCCTCACAGGTACCCATTTAACCCCTGGGTGTAGAGAAGCAATTATGGTTAAGTGTCTTGCTCAAGGACACAAGTGTCACGGCCGGGATTCGAACCCACATTCTGCTGCTAACACCAGAACTTGAGTCCGGTAAGCTAGACCGCTCGGCCACGACACTGCACTTAATTAAGCTAATATTGCGACTGTGCCCAATACAATTTTTCCTTAGTCAGACAAATATTTTGGAAAACTGATGGGACTTTTGTTAGAGATGTTTCTGACAATAACCAGGAAGCCAATTTTTCCAGCTTTCACAGCTTTGGCGTAATATTTCCGACTTAACAGCAGCACAATAGAACGGGTTAGTCCGACATCTAGTTACAGTATTTTATATGTTCAGGCAATCTGCATGTGTGGTACGGAATTGACAGAAAGATGGTTGCTTCTGTTTATTTCGACTCAAAGAATAAAGGTAGATATCCCATTTAAAAAATCCATCCGCAAGCCCATGAATCCAACAACTTATGGCGTTTGGATTTCGGAAAAAGGAACATTTATGTCCGATATCCATTTTTATAAAGAATATTAAAATTTTGGATTTTGGACCTAACTTAACGTTAAAAATTCATCCACAGCATTAAACTACGCACTAGGTGATGATTAAACAAGGGTGCAGGAAAAATGTTAGCGCCTGAGCCGGCGACGTGACGACATCTTAAATGACAACTTGGCTTTGATCCGCGTTATGCGTTCTAATTTTAATAGTTCGCAGGCAAGATCTCCCCCAACCAATGCCAGGTATTTTTTTTAACGCCCATGGCATACGGGTTCATATACCGCACTTTTCTTCACGGGCAAACCAAAGGAGCTTCAGGAATTTCATAACTTCTTTCCTTTGGGTCTCTCAATTAATTAAACAACACAAAACAGTCCGATTGACTCGATAGACACAGCTAATATATGCATTCATGGCCTACCGTACCACTACCGGCGGTTTGGAGGTGTTTTTGCCTCGCACGCCTTCTCCTCGCCCTAACTTGTACGCTGTGTTAGTTAAAGCCCGAAATGTTGGTTATCTCTCGAAGAACGAAAATTGGTTCACTCTGTACTCTAAGGATATACGACTCAAATGGCAAATCTTATGGTACCTTTTTTTTACCAAGGTTTCGTAATGTTTTACTTAAGGTATATTATTGGTTTGTTTTGCGATAAAAGTACCAGGTGGGTCAAATCTCGACTATCGGTCAGTGATCAGTGAAGTAACTAGGGTCATAATTAGGGGTGCACGTCAAAAAGAGGAAATAGTTTTCAATCATACATGTCCACTCGTATTAATGTCAGTCTAAAAGGTTTTAACAAATTAAACCGAAGCTTCATTGAGAATTTTAATATATGGAAAAAATTCATAAACGGTTTACAGACAACAGCGCGTGATTAATTTTATTTAGTGTTCGATTGTATAAATTAATGTTAGTTTAACCAATCCAGCTGAGATATTACCAAACGTATATGGGTGCACCCCACTATTCAATAGTGACCAAATTCATGAGCCGAGCTCATTATCATAATTTGTATGCCCTAAAATATTTCGGAAAAACAAAGATTTGAGGTCCATACATATGAGTGATTGTGTACAATTAGTCAAATATCATGAGTGTTTTAGATACACTAGGCTCAGAAAAATTGGTCCTAATTTGCTTCCAAACGTATGCCTTTTTTTCAAAATGGATGCTTACCAGTGTGGGCTTTTCACATAGTGTAGAGGTTGGTTTCCATTGGGATGAGAATAACTCGATGGGCCTCTGGACTATTCCATATGAAATTGAATACAAAATAAAAGTTTAGATATCAATTAATATTTAGTTTTTAAATTAGTTTTTAATGCTTTTTGAAAATGCTGTCTTTAGAATTAATTTCTATGGGAGCTTATATGGGCTGCACCCATAAATAATGCGCCCCAAAAGGACTGAGCTATAAGCACATTGCACTTGGAGTTGGTATCGGATTGCTTGAAGATTATATCACCTGTGTTTGGCCCACAAAACAGAATTTATAAAACGAACGAACTTTAAAAGATAATATCGTTGTTAATGTCGGAAACTGTAAAATAAAAACGATATTTGACTGAAACGCCCTTGATTCTGATTGGCATTCAATCGGAAGACTGCCCACACCATCAGCCTGTTAGATACAATAAATTGTGTGGTCACGTGCAACATTCAATTTATAAAATGAAAGCATATAACTTTCTTAAACCCCGTGCCCCCACAGTTACGCCCCTGACAGTGATCTTCCTTAAACCCCGTGCCCCCACAGTTACGCCCCTGACAGTGATCTTCCTTAAACCCCGTTCCCCCACAGTTACGCCCCTGACAGTGATCTTCCTTAAACCCCGTGCCCCCACCTTTACGCCACTGACAGTGATCTTCCTTAAACCCCGTGCCCCCACAGTTACGCCCCTGACAGTGATCTTCCTTAAACCCCGTGCCCCCACAGTTACGCCACTGACAGTGATCTTCCTTAAACCCCGTGCCCCCACAGTTACGCCACTGACAGTGATCTTCCTTAAACCCCGTGCCCCCACAGTTACGCCCCTGACAGTGATCTTCCTTAAACCCCGTGCCCCCACAGTTACGCCACTGACAGTGATCTTCCTTAAACCCCGTGCCCCCACAGTTACGCCCCTGACAGTGATCTTCCTAATAACCCGTGCCCCCACAGTTACGCCCCTGACAGTGATCTTCCGTAAACCCGTGCCCCACAGTTACGCCACTGACAGTGATCTTCCTTAAACCCCGTGCCCCCACAGTTACGCCCACTGACAGTGATCTTCCTTAAACCCGTGTCCCCACAGTTACGCCCCTGACAGTGATCTTCCTTAAACCCCGTGTCCCCACAGTTACGCCCATGACAGTGACCTTCCTTAAACCCCGTGCCCCCACAGTTACGCCCATGACAGTGATCTTCCTTAAACCCCGTGCCCCCACAGTTACGCCCCTGACAGTGATCTTCCTTAAACCCCGTGCCCCCACAGTTACGCCACTGACAGTGATCTTCCTTAAACCCCGTGCCCCCACAGTTACGCACCTGACAGTGATCTTCCTTAAACCCCGTGCCCCACAGTTACGCCACTGACAGTGATCTTCCTTAAACCCGTCCCCACAGTTACGCCCCTGAGTGATCTTCCTTAAACCCCGTGCCCCCACAGTTACGCCACTGACAGTGATCTTCCTTAAACCCCGTGCCCCCACAGTTACGCCACTGACAGTGATCTTCCTTAAACCCCGTGCCCCCACAGTTACGCCCCTGACAGTGATCTTCCTTAAACCCCGTGTCCCCACAGTTACGCCCCTGAGAGTGATCTTCCTTAAACCCCGTGCCCCCACAGTTACGCCCATGACAGTGATCTTCCTTAAACCCCGTGCCCCCACAGTTACGCCCCTGACAGTGATCTTCCTTAAACCCCGTGCCCCCACAGTTACGCCACTGACAGTGATCTTCCTTAAACCCCGTGCCCCCACAGTTACGCACCTGACAGTGATCTTCCTTAAACCCCGTGCCCCCACAGTTACGCCACTGACAGTGATCTTCCTTAAACCCCGTGTCCCCACAGTTACGCCCTGAGAGTGATCTTCCCAAACCCCGTGCCCCCACAGTTACGCCACTGACAGTGATCTTCCTTAAACCCCGTGCCCCCACAGTTACGCCACTGACAGTGATCTTCCTTAAACCCCGTGCCCCACAGTTACGCCCCTGACAGTGATCTTCCTTAAACCCCGTGTCCCCACAGTTACGCCCCTGAGAGTGATCTTCCTTAAACCCCGTGCCCCCACAGTTACGCCCATGACAGTGATCTTCCTTAAACCCCGTGCCCCCACAGTTACGCCCCTGACAGTGATCTTCCTTAAACCCCGTGCCCCCACAGTTACGCCACTGACAGTGATCTTCCTTAAACCCCGTGCCCCCACAGTTACGCACCTGACAGTGATCTTCCTTAAACCCCGTGCCCCCACAGTTACGCCACTGACAGTGATCTTCCTTAAACCCCGTGTCCCCACAGTTACGCCCCTGAGAGTGATCTTCCTTAAACCCCGTGCCCCCACAGTTACGCCACTGACAGTGATCTTCCTTAAACCCCGTGCCCCCACAGTTACGCCACTGACAGTGATCTTCCTTAAACCCCGTGCCCCCACAGTTACGCCCCTGACAGTGATCTTCCTTAAACCCCGTGTCCCCACAGTTACGCCCCTGAGAGTGATCTTCCTTAAACCCCGTGCCCCCACAGTTACGCCCATGACAGTGATCTTCCTTAAACCCCGTGCCCCCACAGTTACGCCCCTGACAGTGATCTTCCTTAAACCCCGTGCCCCCACAGTTACGCCACTGACAGTGATCTTCCTTAAACCCCGTGCCCCCACAGTTACGCACCTGACAGTGATCTTCCTTAAACCCCGTGCCCCCACAGTTACGCCACTGACAGTGATCTTCCTTAAACCCCGTGTCCCCACAGTTACGCCCCTGAGAGTGATCTTCCTTAAACCCCGTGCCCCCACAGTTACGCCACTGACAGTGATCTTCCTTAAACCCCGTGCCCCCACAGTTACGCCACTGACAGTGATATTGTGGTTCAATCTCCAAACGATGACCAGAGCACGGTAGTCGAAATGTAGAGAAGACAGTATATGGTTCTTATCAAAACCACAATCGATCTGAGCGATAGTTGAATTTAACTCGCATGACGTTACCGCAAATCGATAATAACTATTAAGGATCTGTCATCCACTGACGGAGATACATTGATTTTTGATGATTATTTTTGAAGTAGGCGTGGTCATGCTGAAAAATTAGGTATAATTACTTACCATGCATATGGTCCTTTTTGCGCATCGCCAAGGCCATAATTTGCGAAGGCGTAGATGTTAAAATTTCATCTTCAACGTTTTAAAATCTCCATTGATTATACAACAGATTTAAGAGAGAGATTGGTCTATCAATAGGTCCAGAACAGAGACCTACTCTGTATCAACCTACAAACGTATAGCCAAAAATACAAAAACAATGAATAACGTTATTACTTAACTGACGGACAAACAAAAAGTATAGACAAACAAGAAGGACATTATGACCAAGTGAATATGATAATGGAATGACTGAAGATGTAACCTTACTTGTAGTTAAAGAGAAAGATAGAGAAGAGCAATTCTTTCAGATTATTACATCTGAACATCTTAAAGTATACGAGAAAAAGACGGTATTATTTGTTTCCACGGGTATGGCTTATTATTTGAAAGTGGAGCTCTAAGCAAATAATTATTATTAATTAATCTTTTCCCATCTTAAGACACGTTATGTCATAAAGAAACTAAATAGGATACGTTTTATTATCAAATCTCACATTAAAACATCGTAAAAAGTCACTTTCTTAGAACGCCTTTGTGTTTAATTCAGAAGCTAGTTTTTCGCTATTTTAACGGCAATTTCCAGAAATATTATTTTGGCATTGTTTATCCCGCATACAAAAAGAGATTCTGACGACTATTTTGTGAAATATCACATTTGAAAGTGTTTGATATCATTCCTAAAAGGAAATTATCGATATTCCAATGAAATTTACGGAAATTGCCAATAAATCACGGGCGATTTATCCTTCAGGTCCACTGGAGGAAAAACAATTATGGTCCTCTTACGTTTACGAATCGCCTTTCCGATGTTGCCCTTGCAAATTCAAGAAATTATTTATATTTTCTTAGAGCCCTCTTTAACAGGTTCAGAAGTCTAAACACACTATTATCTCTAATTCTGAGAACAGTAAATAGTCTATAATTAGCATTTCAGTAGTCAGGATTCTACCATTGAACATAACTTACATATGGGTATCTACACGTCTAAGTTTAACGATACAGGGGTCATTTAAACAAAGTATCTTTTATCAAATCAGTAATATTGCAGTGCACCCGATACTCCAAATTTGTGTCAGTAGATAACGTCTCAAAAGGATCAATTTCATCTTGCTATTAACAAGCACAGATTATAATCTGGTAGTCTGGATTACAATTGAGTCGTTATAATCTGGGTGGCACATGCATAATCGCATATTCGCAATCGTTAAATATTTTCGTCGTTAACATTTAATTTAAAGAAGAACATAAAATAGTTATAGCCTAATTAGAACGTTGCTGATGGCAACTCTTAAGAAATACTCAATGAACCCACTAACAGGGTCAAAATAAAACACTTAGGCAACAGACAACACTGCTATCATATTTTACTGTCACGAAGTATACTAATAACAACTTACCCAATCATGCAACGATGAGCCCCACGTCAGGTCTTAGAATTCAAACAGGTTTGATTTCGGAGTTGTCCTCCTGGATGATCTACTTACAAGCAGGAGACCCTCATCTTCCCCTTCTTCATCAAAAAGCTTGGTTATATTTTGAGTGGAATGATTTTTAATTGATTGTGGATAGTGGGTAATTATTTTATGAGCGGTTACTAATAAGTAAATAAAACTTCGGTTAGGGGCGTGGCCGCTGTTAATGGAACAAGTGAAGTCCATTAACAGCGGCCACTCGCCTAACCAGCGATCATTATCAGCCGCAAAATAATTAAGCTTCACATTTGACAGTTTGAAATGAATTTTGTTTTAGTTAAATAAATAAATAAATAAATAAATAAATAAATAAATAAATAAATAAATAAATAAATAAATAAATAAATAAATAAATAAATAAATAAATAAATAAATAAATAAATAAATAAATAAATAAATAAATAAATAAATAAATAAATAAATAAATAAATAAATAAATAAATAAATAAATAAATAAATAAATAAATAAATAAATAAATAAATAAATAAATAAATAAATAAAAGCGTCAGAGGGCGCAAGACGTGTTCTCTCTTCGCTCCCGAAAAGTCTGAGATTTTCAGCCTTTCTTCATCGTATCAGGTAAATTTTCTCCTATCTTCTGTAAGATCAAGTTTTATTCTTGTTCTGAGATCATTTTGAGAACAATTTCTTTGAACTTTGGCCAGCAAAATCCACATATTGGGGGTTTTCGATCTTCCAAGATTGGCTTCCTTGGTCGGGGAAACGCCATCTTGAATTCACCCCATTATGTATGCTCGACCAGCAGGAACCAGGGGGCTGAATAGACCCAATACAATTCGATTCAACACACGCCATCTTAAGAATGTTGTCACGCCACAGGAAGTGTATAGAGCTATTGAATTCGAACTGGACACCGTAGCAACAATTAAATGCATCGCCGAATTAGACAACAAGTGGTACAATGTAACTCTCGACAATGAAGACCACTGTATGCAGATTGCGGCCGGTGGTGTGTTAATGCAGCAGACTATCATCCAGTGTGAAAGGGCAAACGTGCAAAATTCAGCAGTGGTTTACGTCAAGGTGCCTTATGAGATGTCTGATCAACAACTCGCCAATGTCCTCTCAGAGTATGGAACTATTGCCAACATTAGACGCCAGCATCATGATTTCGACGAAAACATTGAAACGGGAGTTAGAAGTTGCCTCGTCAAGAATTTGAAGAAGCCAATACCAAGCTTCGTAAGAGTTGCAGGTTTTACAATGCCTGTACGTTATCGCGGCCAACCAAGGACTTGCAAGATCTGTCAACAAACTGATCATCTAGCCAGAGACTGTCCTTCAAGGGGGAGATGTTTTGTCTGCGGCAGCTACAAACACCGTGCTGCATGGCATGACTACCAAACCCACGAAGAGGAAGAAAACAAGAGTGAGGTTGCAAGGAATAATGATGAAGAGGATATAGACGACACACATGAAGCAGATAGATACGCAACAGATGACGAGGCAACAGATAGTGCTGCAGAGGAGGAAGAATCCCAATCAATATTGCAGGAAAATACAAAGAGCAAAAAGGGAGATAGAGAGAATGACAGCATAAGAGTATCTGAACAAAGGGATGGAGAAGACAACACGAAACGAGCAGAATCCAGAGGAGAAGATGACAACCAGTCTAAAGCAGGACACGTCAAGCAAAAGAAATCATTTAAGGAAGCAGTTCAAGGCAACAGCAGAAAGGAAGAACAAGCTAACCAAAACGACAACGGAACGACAACTACAAAACCCCAGCCACTTGGGTTTTGGGACGAGGCAGTGAATCGCCATTCGAGAAAGGTATCTACAAGAAAGAGGAAATCAACCGAAGAAGACAAGGAGAATGAGCCAAAACAAGCAAGAGAAGAAAGGGACGACACATCGCACATGGACGTTGAAACAACACCTACAGCTGATATAGACAATCCACCTTCAAAACAGTCTTTAGATGGACACAGACAAGAGGAAACACAAGACAAAGATGATACCATGGATACACAAGAAAAAACAGCATGAAATTCAAGACAAGCGCGAAACTCAAGACACAGAAGGTGAATTTATACCCTACACAAGACATGGTGTCCAACGAATGCGGAAAAAGCGAGGATCTGGGACAGGGTCGGCACAACAACCGAGCCAGTCGAGTCAAGACTCAACTCCTAAAAGTCCAAAAAATAGCAACAGAGGGCGTGGAAGGAGTAGAAATACTTGAAGCCATTTGCCCTTAAAGGTAACTCTCTAGATTTATGTAATGAAAGAGTTATTCATCATCCTTTTCATTATGTCGTCATTATCTGTAGCTACAATTAATGTCAATGGCTTGAGAAATGATATGAAAAGAAACATTTTATTCGACTATCTTTACAGACGTAAATTTAGTTTGGTTTTACTCCAAGAAACTCACAGTGAATGTAATGATGAATTGAACTGGAGCAACGAATGGAAAGGGAAAATTCATTTTAGCCACGGGAATCGTCAGTCAAGGGGAGTAGCCATACTTAGTTCGGAGAAATCTGGAATTGACATTATTAATATTGAGACTGATAATGAAGGCAGATGGATAAAAGGGGATTTTAAATGGAACAACAATACATACTATGTTGCTTCTGTATATGCGCCTAACGAACCTAGGGAAAGATTGTATTTTTTCGATGGCCTTTCAGATCGCATTATTGGGTATAGTAACTGGATCATTGGGGGTGACTTTAATTGTAATATTGACAATATTCATCTAAGGGAACCAAGTAAAATTGTTTAAAAAAATGTCTTACAAGAAAAAGACCTCATTGATGTTTGGCGCACTGTCCACCCAGAACAAGAAGGGTTCTCTCATGTTCACAGAGTTACCAAACAACCAAGTAGAACTGATTACATGTTCATATCATCAAATCTGTTAAATATTGTGGGGGATGTTTTAAACAACCCGTATGGTTTATGTGATCATCATGTTATTTGTACTAGATTAAATAATATCAGCTCCTCTCATGGTCAAGGGAGGTGGATATGTAATAATGATCTTTTGGTTAACAGTGATTGTGCCTTTAGAATTAGGACTTTCTGGATTTTCTGGAAAAGTCAAAAAAATAATTATGATTGTCTTCTCAACTGGTGGGAAACGGGTAAATTTAGAATTAAAGAAATTATTCAAGATTTTGGAAGAGAACAATCTTGGACTAAGAAACAAAAATATTTGGATCTTGAAAAACAATATAATAATGAGATTAACAAGACCCACATTGATGCTCAGACACTCAAAGACATTGAGGCAAAGCTTAAAGAGTATGAAGTTGAGGAGTGGAAGAAAGCTAAAGTTAGAGTCCGTAATACCTTTAAGGATGAGGGGGAAAAGGCCTCCAAATATTTCTTAGGCCTTGAAAAACAACAGATTCAAAATAATAAAATTGATATGTTAATTACCCCTGAAGGGAAATATTGTGATCAACCAGATACTATGATAAGTTATGCTAATTCGTGTTATAGTGACTTGTACAAATCGGAGGATATTTCACTTCCTTGTATGAATGTAATTATTTCTAATATTGAGAGTAAAACCATTCCAGATGATATAATGAGTAATCTCGAAGAAAACATTACTATCAATGACCTCAAAAATGCACTTTTTCAAATGAATAAGAATAAATCTCCAGGCATTGATGGATTAACCGTTGAGTTTTATCAAACCTTTTGGGATATTTTCGATACTGATATTTTAGAAGTTTTCAACTATGGTTTTAACAAAGGTTGTTTAAGTAAATTTATGAATACGGCCCTAATTAGACTTATTTACAAAAATTCTGGGAGCAGATACGAACTAAAAAATTGGAGGCCTATTAGTCTCCTGTCGATTGATTACAAAATCTTGTCTAAAACTATTACGAACAAATTAAAGCAAACTATGCTTTTCATTATTGGTGAGGAACAAACATGTGGAGTTTTAAACAGGAAAATTCAAGACAATCTTATGATCATTCGGGATATTGTAGATTATGCTAATTGGGAAATGATTGAAGCTGCCATTGTTAACATCGATCAAGAAAAAGCGTTTGATAGGATTAATTGGGGATATATGTTTGCTATTATGGAGAAAATTGGCATCCCCATGAATTTGATTAAATGGATTAAAATTTTGTATAGCCAACCTACTGGTCGGATCATTTTAAATAATTTTATAGGCTCCTCCGTTAGTATGTATAGAGGAATCAGACAAGGGTGTCCTTTATCACCTCTTTTGTTCTCTATTTGTGCTGAAGGCTTAGCCAGTATGATAAGAAATAATGACAGTATTAAAGGATTTCCTATTCCTAATTGTAATAACATTAACAATATTGGTATTAAGTTAATTCAGCATGCCGATGACACTAGTCTTTTCATCAGTAACAATAGTGAATTTTCCACCATTCAAGATATCCTGAACATTTACTGTAAAGGTACTGGATCTAAACTAAATGTAACAAAAACGAAAGGTCTGTGGCTAGGGAAATGGAGAAATAGAAAAGACAAGCCTTGTAATTTCGAATGGAAAAATGACAACTTGAAAATACTAGGGATTGTTTTCGGTAATGATGTTAGTCCTGAAGATAACTGGGGCCCAAGAATAAGTAAAATTCAATGTCTTCTTAACAAGTGGTCCAAACGTAATTTAACTTACATAGGGAAGGCCGTTATTGTTAATACTTTTGTTGGAGCAGGAATTAATTATTTGGGGAGCATTATTGCCTGCCCTGCAGAATGGATAAAAAAAATGAGCAACATTATTTGGAATTTCTTCTGGGATGGAAAAATTGAAACCATTAAGAGAGAAACGATTCAGGGTCCTAAGAACTTAGGTGGAACCGGACTTGTTAATATATCATGTAAACTTATGAGTCTCAAAATGCAGTGACTTGCTCGGTATGTCTCCACTACCAGAAAGTGGAAGTACTTTTTTGAGTACTGGATAAACAAAGCTAGCGGGGATAAACGTCTAGGATGGTATATCTTTTGTAATGTTAAATTACCTCTTAGAACAACACCTTTTTATTCTGAGCTAATCCTCGCCTTAAGTGCCCCTGTGGAACAATATTAAGGCTACTAAAGACAATTCTATTATGGGTAGCCCGTTGCTTAAATCTGTCGGGATTACTCACATTAAAGATGTGGTTAGACAAGGTAAATTAATAACATTATCAGGAAATCGCTGATAAATGTAGGATTTTGAAAATTAATGCGGGAAGAATTCTTGGAAGAATAAACAATCAAATCGATCATGATCTGGTCTGCGATACTAGAGAAGGTCCTGTGAACCACATCTGCAATTGGATGGTTATTAAAAGTAATAATGGCGAGAAAGTGCCTATTTCAAAAACTACCGCTAAAGCTAATTATGTTAATCTCCTTTTAGATAAATTCATTGTCCCTAAAGCTCAAAATAAATGGCAAGAAATCTTTCATTATGCGTCTCATATTGAGTGGCCCATAATTTGGGAGAGAGGTTTTAAAAATAATTTGTTGGATTCGAAAGATAAACAGTTTGGGTACAAAGTGAAACATAGAGTTCTTCCTACCAGAGATGTTCTCCTCAAGGTTCAAAAAGTTCCCGACACTTTATGTCCCCTATGTAAAACTGAGAACGAGTCCCATCAGCATCTTTTTATTTACTGCTCGTATACCATAAATGCTTGGATTTTTGTTGAATGTTTGTTAAAAAAATACACAGGGAACAGATAATTTTACCTTACCGATCTTAACAGAATTTTGGGCTATCAGCTTAAATTAGTGCAAAGCATTGTTGTTGTTAAAATGTTGCGTCAAATATGGAATGTCAGGTGTAAACTAATATTTGACAGTCACACTTGCCCTACTGATGTTGATATTATTCATGGTTACAAAAATAGTTTAAAGGCCTTTCTATTGTTGGAACAAAAAAGAATGAGTCATGGAACCTTTAAGGCATGTTATACCACAAACAAGGCATTATGTTTCTTTAATGATAATGGAGAGTTAACTTTTGGCTTTTAATTTAATTTATTTTTTCTGTTCTCGTGATTATATTTCACTCTAAATTGTATATATTAGTGTAATTTATTTTATCCTGATACCTACATGTATGTTTATGCTATTTAATGGCAATTTGTTTATTTGTTATTATGATTTCGTAACAGTGTATGCGATGCTATGAAATAAAAGGAGTCGTATAACTCCACTCAAGAGAAAAAATAAATAAATAAATAAATAAATAAATAAATAAATAAATAAATACTTTTTTTTTTTACTTTTCCAAGGAAAACTTTATTTCAAAAATCTTTGAAATAACAGCATATATACAAATATATACAAGATTAAAAGAATTATAGAGAAATACATTCGGTACCTTAACAGTAGTAAGTTAAACATGTAAGCCAGAGCATAGACTTTTAACTAAGGATGCCGTCAAGCCAAGTTGCTACTGTCGGAAGCTGGATGCCCCAAGTCCTTCCAAAAGGTAGCAACAAGGCATAGAACGAGGGAAAAAAACCATTTACATTCAAATAAAACGATAAGGAGGGGAAAAGGGGGTTTGAGGGTAGGGGGTAAGGGGAGGAGGAATGGGGCCCACTGGCGTCTGGATGTGGACACATCGTGTCCACTGCCAGTAAGGTCCCGAGTGGGAAAATTCAAGCCACCGGGGTGGGCGGTGATAAAAACACCACGTCCCGCCTGGGGGGCGGCGACTACCCACGCGCCGGTGACCTGGGGAGGGAAAGGAAGGGAAGGGGGAAAAAAATCAACAATATACCAATCCGATTAAACTAGGATTTTAGGATGATTAAAGAAAAACGATAATAAACCAGAAATCACAAAAAAGGGTGGAGGGGGGTTGAGTTGAGGGTAGGGGGGTAAGGGGAGGAGGAATGGGGCCCACTGGCGTCTGGATGTGGACACATTCGTGCCCACTGCCAGTAAGGCCCCGAGTGGGATAAATCAAGCCACCGGGGTGGGCGGTGATAAAAAAAACACCACGTCCCGCCTGGGGGGCGTCGACTACCCACGCACCGGTGACCTGGGGAGGGAAGGGAGGGAAGGAAGGGAAGGGAAAAAATACCGATTCAATAAAACTAATTTTAGAAAGATTCATATCAACCATGTCAGCTTTTTATTATTGTAAATAAAAAGAGTATCATTGATAGACCATTTATTGAGAAAATCGTTGAGAGAATTGTTGAAGTTGAAGTATGAGAGTTCGAGGGTGATTTTATTTTTGAGACGGTGTTGCCAAATAAGGAGAGGGTCGCAGAAATTACATGTGCGGTATAGCCAGTAAATTACATTTTTGAGACTGATGATGAGATAGTTGGCCAGGCGGACAGCCTCCTTGCTCCGACTCCCGGCGTGAGGGATCAGAGCCCAGTATAAGTCGAAGTGGAGATCCAGATCAGGTAATAGTCGAGAGAGAAGGGTTTGTAGAAGTTTCAAGGCGGGCTGGATAGACGGACAGAGGATGAAGAGATGCTGGACGGTACCTCCCTCGCCGCACCACCCACAAGACGGAGAGATGGCAGGATTCAGATGATGTAGAACTTGTAGAGAAGGAAGAACGTTGTGAAGAAGCTTGTATTGAACGTCCCCTTCTTTCTTTGAAGTAGGAAATTGGTACACGCACTTCCAAGGAATTTTGTGGGTTGACGGAAGAACACCGAGGCGATGCCAGTCGGTTTCAGGTGTTGGAGAGCTGTTGTTTATTTGCTGGTTGAAGTGCGTGTACAGAGATTTGGAAGTAGCAGTGAGAGCATCAGTATCTTTGTCATAGGTGACGAGTCCAGGAGGAAGAGGTCGTGAAGGAAGATGCTCCAAGATGGCAGGGTCGTGAAGAAATCCAGAAGAGTCGAAGAGCGATGGGAAAGATGAGATGATCACGTGGTGCAAGCGAGAGAGGTTTTGTCGAAAAACTCGAATAGAGGGAGGACGGATGTTTGATGGCTGGAGATCGGAGGCTTGTATCCAGGCACCAGTGGTAGATTGTAGGAGATGCTTCACGATTCTGATCCCGCCGGCCAGGAGTCGGGTTTGGAAGGTCGTACCGCCCGGCAGGTCCCGCATAAAAGTAGGGAGAATAATGGGCAGATTGCCGACATGGTTGATTGAATCGGCGGGTGTGTCAATTCGAGCTCCGAGGGTGTTCCAAGCACGCAGGACCTCACTGTAAAAGCAGGTGAGACTAGTGCGAAAGTTTGTTTCGATGTCAAGGAGGAAGATTTGATAATCAAAATTCATTTTCTTGTATCGGTGGAGATTGTAGGAGACGAGAAAAAAGGAGGGATGGGAATCGGATTGGAGATAACGTTGGACGAGGTTGAATTTAGAAGTGAGGCTGCGTGCTTGGAGGGAGACTAGACCTAGCCCACCTTTATTAGGATGTTGGAATAAAGTATGTCTGGGTAGTAAGTGTCGTCTGTTGGACCAGACGAAGTCAACTAACATTTCTTGGAGTTCGCTTAATACATTGGGAGGACATGTAAGGACAGAGATGCAGTGAAAGATTTTGGATGCGGCGAGTTGGTTCGCAATGAGAATTTTTCCTTTAAGAGACAGAGTAGAAGAGAGAGGTTTCCAATTGGCGAGAGTTTTTGAGAGTTTATTTTTAGAGGCAGACCAGTTTTGTTGAGTGTACGTGTTATTGTTTCCAAAGTGAACTCCAAGAAATTGCAACCCCTGGTTATTCCATTGAAAACCCAGGGGTGCGTCAGTTCGTCCGGTCCAACGTCCAACCCATAGTCCCTTGGATTTTTGGAAGTTGAGGGAGGCAGCAGAGGATCTGTGAAATAAGTCATACACCCCTTCGAGTATTTTAAAGCCCTGGTCGGAGGTGATAAAAACGGTAACATCGTCTGCATAAGCAGAGACCGAGCAGTAAGTATCCGTGTCTGGAAGAAGAAAACTGTGACCAGAAAGACTTTTCCGAAGGCCATTCAAGAAAGGCTCAATGGCTATTGAGTACAGTAGCCCCGAGAGCGGACAACCTTGCCGAATGCCTTTATTGAATGAAAAGGATGCGGTTAGTGAACCGCAAACCTTAAGGTGGCTCTCGGCGCCACTGTACAAAAGATTAATGTAGGAAAGGAATTTTTCCCCAAAGCCCATGGCTCTCATTACATTGAATAGGTAGCCGTGGTCAACGTTGTCAAAGGCTTTCCTCTGATCAAGGTTGACCACGGCTAGCGGTAGATCGTTAAAATTAAAAAACTCTATTGTGTCACGAATAAGATTAAGATTATTGTAAATGGTACGCCCGGGAGTACAATAGGATTGATCCTCCCGGACGACCGAATTGATACACTGTTTAAGCCTGTTGGCAAGCAACTTGGCAAAGATTTTATAATCGGTATTCAACAAAGATACAGGGCGCCAGTTGGAAATGTTAAGAAGATCGCCCTTTTTGGGGATGAGAGTTATAACAGCTTTGTGAAAGGAGGCAGGGAGGGTATCAGAGTGAATGGAGGAATTGAGAACTTCTAAGAGATCGGACTTAAACAGGGACCAGAAGGAGAGAAAGAATTCAGAGGTTAGTCCATCGAGGCCGGGGGTTTTGTTTTTGCCAAGTTGCTTGACAACAGCATCCAATTCGTCCGGACACAAAAGAGCATCGAGGTCATCTGCATCCGGACTATCAAGTTTAGATAAATCACTGACAAGAGACTCGAGGGCGCTCTCGTCAGTTGGGACACTAGCATAAAGATCTTCGTAGAAAGTTCGACAGTGTGTTTTGATTTCCTCGGGATTATCGGTGATGCATCCCGAGGAGAGCCGGATACTAGACATGGTTTTAGATTGCGAGTTATTTTTTTCGAGATTGAAAAAGTAGGAGGAGCTAGTGTCCACTTCGTGAATGTGTTGAAAACGAGATCTGACGAGAGCGCCCCGAGCCTCATTTTTAAGATGAATATTCAATTCTTTACGTTGTTTATCGAGTAAGTTTTTAGTTTCTGGGGAGATGTCTGGCGTAGACTGAAGCCGCTCGATATTAGAATTTATGTTTTGGAAAATTTTCCGTTTTTCTTTGGCGACTCGAGAAGAGTAGCTTATCGTTAATTGTTTTATTTGGGTTTTACCAAAGTCCCACCATTTTCCAATGTTGGAAAAATTGGTTTTCTCGAGTCGCCAGTTAGTCCAGAAAGAGGTGAGTATATCGCGGAAGTTCATATCAGTAAGAAGAGAATTATTGAAGTGCCAATAGGCACTCCCTTTCTTATGAAAAAAGGGAAAATGAAAAACAAGACTGACGGAAGAATGATCTGAGAGGGAGCAGGGAATAATTTGACAAGACCGGATGAAGGAAACGAGATTGAGTGGAGCGTAGAAGCGGTCTAGCCTGGCCTTGGAGACGCGCGCGGGATCGTTGGCGTACATCCTGAACCAGGTGAAACTGTTCTCGCTCGGATTCAGCCTACGCCAGACATCGTACAATGAATGATTATTTAAGGAATTTCTGAGAGCCATGGAGATTTGGGGACGATGCTCGGTCAGCTTATGCAGACGGTCCATATTAGGATCGTCTGTGCAGTTGAAATCACCTCCGATAATAATGACGTCATCGCTATTTTGTTGGGAACAAGTGTTTAAGAGCATCGATAGCTTTTAAAGCAAAGATATTTGATTGGGGGATGAGTACATTGTAAATGTTATAAAACACGTCATTTATTTTGATTTTGATATGATGAATGTATTCCTTGAATACAACACCGGAGGTTACGACATTAATGTTGGATTTAACGAGAGTCGTCACTCCCGAGCCAGGGGATGATCCGGGGATACAGAAAGGGGTATAATTAGACCAGTTTTTCCAGCATGGACAGTGTGAGGAGAGGGAGTAGGTTTCTTGAAGGAGAATGACGTCATAAGACAAAGAAAGTTGGTTAAAATACGATTTGAAAGAAGCATTGCGAGTGGTTTGGGTGCAACCTCCGGTGTTGAGGGTAATTAGCGATAACGTCATTATGAGGGGGAAAAAGGTGTAAGACCTAATATCCATGAGGAAACAAATAAAAGTTAAGATTCTAGTTTTTTGATCAGTTTCTTGATCCTCTGCTGCGTGCAATTTTGGAAAAGGGGGCAGTTTTTGAGAGGTTTTAGTTGTCGGACAAGTCCAGGTACGTTCTGAGTGAATTTACGGGCTATTTCATGAGGTCTTCTCTGACTTTTGACAGAGTTGAGGAAGTCAACAAGTTGTTTGTGATTAAGAGGTTGGGTGTGGGTTGGGAGGACTTCAGGAAAGTCTTCCTGAGAGTCCTCCACAAAAACCGAGTCATCCGTTGCATCAATTGTGGAGGGACTGGAAGGGGTAGGTGAGGGGGTGGAGAGGATGGGGGATGGGGTGGGGTTGTGTGAGGGGGTGGGTTCGGGGGGAGGACTACGGAAAAGTGCAGGGGCAGGGATTGGAGACACAGGTGGGGCAAAAACGGATTGACTGGGGGTAGAAAAAACTGGGCTCTGTGAATCAAGGACTTGGGATAGCGTGGGAGTTTGGGATTCAGGAGTGGAAAAGGGTTTCGTCTTCTTTTGCAGTTTCCGATGGGGGGTGGGAGAGTTCAGTGGGACGAGCTTGGGTCGATTACTAGTCGGGTTAGGGGACAGTTTGCGTTTGGTCACAACTTCGGAGAAGAGTCTGGTGGGAGCGGGAGGGGTACCCCAGATGAGGGTGGACGTGTCCATGCCCTCGGCGGCGTCCGACGCCGGACCACGCCCAGGAGACGGGCCCACGGGCGGGGCAGCCGCCCCCGCCGAAGTGGTAGCCGCCCCGGAAGAGGGGGCGGCCGCCACCGACGAGGAGGCAGCCCCGGACGAGGTCCCGACCCCAGACGAAGCCCGCGCCCCAGACGAGGTCCCAGCCCCGGCCTCAAACGAGGCCCGGGCCCAAGACCCCGCCCGAGTCCCCGACTCTGAAGCAGCCGGAGACGCAGCCCCAGCAGCCGCCGAGAGCACGGTAGATTTTGAGGAGGGATTCTTGGGTGGGTGTTTTGGGTCGGATTTTTTGCTGTGGAGGAAGACTGGTGGGGGATTGAGTGGGTTTTCAGGCTGGGGATTGTCATCTTTGGACTTTTTGCAGGTTCGGCTAATGTGGCCGAACTCTCCACAGTTGAAGCAACGGGGTGACCCGGTAGATAGAAAAACGCGGTAGTTAACCCCGGTGTAGGTGAAATTGATATGGTCAGGGGGAACTACACCGGGGTTGAGAAGGATCTGGACCTGTCGGCGGAAAGACATTACATGGGACAACTGTTTGTGTTTTAGACCAAGGGGGATGGGACGGATCGACGACACTATTTTACAAAAATCAGAGATATTATGGGCTAGGACTGCATTTGGAATTTCAGGGAACACGTTGGAGAGGGTGAGCCGGGTAGTGGGTTGGACCAGGGGGACAAGCTCAAGGAAAGAGCCGCTGTGTGCCAGTCCTGAAGCGACTGCATCAGCGACATCTTCCCTCGAGCGTAGATAGACTGCAATTCGATTGTTGGAAATACGGCTGGCTGAAATTACATGTTTGTCGGGTAATGAATTGGCAAAGCTGTCAAGGTATTCATGAAGGGGGACGCGATCGATTGCTTTAAACGCAACCCCATTGTTCCTGGTGACTCCAACAAAAGGATCTTCACCAGGAACAATGGGCCTGGGACGCCCACCCTCTCCAATGGTCGAGTGACTCACTGAGGGTTGTTCCGCCTGACTGGCCATGGTGACCAGCCAGCACCCCAGGAGCACTACGAAAGACCAAATTTAACACACAAAATAACACTAAAAAAGGGGAATTTTACACGGTGAGCAAGGTCTAGTAGGGTCTATATACACTATACAACAAGATATACAAGTAAACAGAAAACAAAATAGTCATATAAGCTTAAAATCGTGTACTTACTCGGAGCTCGATGGAACACACGTCCGCTAAATGAATAAATAAATAAATAAATAAATAAATAAATAAATAAATAAATAAATAAATAAATAAATAAATAAATAAATAAATAAATAAATAAATAAATAAATAAATAAATAAATAAATAAATAAATAAATAAATAAATAAATAAATACTTTTTACTTTTTTCAAGGAAAACTTTATTTCAAAATCCTTGAGGAATACAGTATATACAGAATTAAAAGAATAATAATTAAATCAGAACTTGACAGTCAATTTATGAGATCAATATACATGAATTATAATTAAATCAATCAGTATAATAATTGAAACAAAAAATAGCGATCAGCAAGAATCAGTAATAATTAAGCGGGGAAGGTGAGGACTTAGGGAAGGGAGGGAAGGGGAAAAAAGGAGTGGGGCCCACTGGCGTCTGGATGTGGGCACCTCGTGCCCACTGTCAGTAGGCCCCTGTTGGGAAAAAGTCAGGCCACCGGGGTGGGCGGTGAAAAAACACCACGTCCCGCCAAGGAGGGGCGGCGACTACCCACGCCTCGGTGACCTGGGGAGGGAGGGAATAAATAAATAAATAAATAAATAAATAAATAAATACTTTTTTACTTTTCAAAGGAGAACTTTATTTCAAATTTCTTGAAAAAGCAGCATATTATACAGATATATACAAAATTTAAAAGAATTGTAAAGAAATACATTCAGTACCTTAATAGTAGTGAATTAATACAATGAAAACCAGAAACAAAAACTTTAACTGGAAATGCCGCAAAGGCCAAGTTGCTACCTTCGGAAGCTGGATGCCCCAAGTCCTTCCAAAGGGTAGCAACAAGGCATAAGAGGAGGGGGAAAAGGGAGTTGACAGTAAAGTACATTTTTACATTGTCGATATCCTTGTCTTGGGGAGGGGAGGGGAGGAGAAAGGGAAGGGAGCCGGGAGGGGGCCATGGGTTCCTTAGCGTCTGGTGTGGGCACAAAAGTGCCCACTGCCAGTCCCCCATGCGGGATAGGTGGCGGGCTTGGGCGGCGAAAAAACACCACGGCTCGTCTGGGAAGCGACGAGACCTGCTCAAGCCCGTCAACCTAGGGATAAGACAAGGGTAAAGAAATGAAAATTATAGAGAACAAAAAAAATTAAATAAAACGCGGTAATTCAAATCAACCATATCATTCGATCATTACTGTAATCGAAAAGAGTGTTATTAATTGACCAATTTGTGAGAAAAAGTGGAATGGAGTTATTCAGCTTATTATAATTGAATTCTAAGATGATTTTGTTTTTCAACCGGTATTGCCAAACTAATAAGGGGTCGGAGGGGTTTGAGGTACGATATAGCCAGTAAATGACGTTTTTTAGGCTGACGCTAAGATAATTTGCCAGGCGGACAGCCCCTTTGTTTCGACTCTGAGCAAAATTTAGTAGAAGGTTTGGAAGAAGACGACTGATGAGGCTGTGAAGAAGGTTGAGAGCTGGTTGTATAGATGGGCAAGTAATAAAAAGATGTGTGATGGTTCCTCTCTCGCCGCACCACCCACAGTCAGAAGAGATGTTGGAGTTGAGGTGATGTAAGACTGGAAGAGAGGGCAGAACGTTGTGTAGAAGCTTATATTGGACGTCCCCTTCTTTCTTGGATGTTGGCGGCTGGTAAATTGCTCTCCAGGGGATGTGAAGAGAAGACGGAAAGTAGCCACGGTCATGCCAGGGTGTTAAAGTTGGAGAAGAGTTGTCGTTGATTTTCTGGTTGAAGAGAAGATAAAGCGATTTTGATGAGAGTGAGGACACATCTGTGTCCTTGTCGATGAAGACACAGCTCGGCGAAAAGGGGCGAGTGGGAAGATCTTCGAGTGGTGAGACATGTTGAAAAAGACCGTCGAGATTGAAAAGTTCTGGGAAGGAAGATGATATGGTGTGGTGCAGGCGAGAGATATCCCGTTGAAAAAGACGAACAGAAGGAGGACGGATGCAGGAAGGGACCAGATGGATGTCTTTAGCCGGAAGCCACTTGCCGGTGTTGAAGTTGAGGAGTTGCTTGATGAAGTGAATGCCGCCCGCCCAGAGTCTTGCAGCAAAGGCCGCACCGCCCGGCAAGGGGTTAACGAGGGGCGGATAAATGATTGGTAGATTGATGATATGGTTGACTGAATTTGTGGGTAATTCGATTCGAGCTCCGATCTTTTCCAGGCACGCAGTGTTTCACTGTAGAAAAGGGGAAGACTAGTAAAGAATTTAGGGTCTAGATCCAAAAGGAAAAGTTGATAGCTGAGGTTGAGACGTTTGTATTTATGTAAATTGCAATCCATTAACGTAAAACAGGGGTGGGGGTTTGAAAGGAAATACCTCTGAAGAAGTTTGAATCTGAAAGTGAGGCTGCGTGCCTGGAGACAAGCTAGACCTAGCCCACCTTTGTCGCAGCTCTGAAAGAGTGTCCGTTTTTTAAGTAGGTGTCGTTTGTTGGACCAGACGAAATCGACAAGCAAGCCTTGGAGTTCACGTAGGTTATTTTCAGGACATGGGAGGACGGCAAGACAGTGAAAGATTTTAGTGGCAGCTAACTGATTAGCAATTAAAACTTTCCCTTTGAGGGACAGATTAAAGAAAAGATGTTTCCAGCAGGCTAGTGTTTTGGCAAGTTTGTCTTTGCAATTTTTCCAGTTTTGTTGATTGTAGTTGTTGTTATTACCTAGGTGAACTCCAAGGAAGGCTAAACCTTGATTATTCCACTCGAAATTTAGCGGATTGTCGGATTGTCGGATTGTCGCCAGAGGGCGCTGTGACAGGTGATGACGTCATCAGTCATATTTTTGAAAAGGTCAATAGTAATTTCGTACACGGAAGGCACGCCCAAATACCATATCATGGACTCTATGATATGGTAAGTGCTTCAGAATATTTGTTCACTTAAACTTCCGGTTTCGACTGGAAGGGGAGGTCAGATTGGGTCATGTCTGTGTACAAAATATCACACAATTCAAGATATGTAAGATGATGCAAAGATTGTGTAAATATCTGTTGTGGTTCATGAGATATGATTTTTTGAAATATTAAAATTGGATTTTAGTGTATTTCGATATCTGATGACGTCACCACGACGTCACAACTTTACCTGAAACTATATGTCATAACGTTATTCACTACTACATGTTATGGTCTAAGATGGTCTAAGTATGTGTCAAGTTTGAAGGCTATGTGAACTTTAGAACTATGTTTTTCTTGTTCGATAAGTCTCATCGAGAAGAAGGAGAAGAAGAAAAAAATTTCAAGAGGTGTTCGCGCTGCCGCACGAACACCTAAAAAAACGAACAATTTCAAGAGGTGTTCGCGCTGTCGCACGAACACCTAATAATACAATTATTATTCTGTGAGCTTGTGGAGTCCATATGCATTTTCGGGTTGAATCTTTGAAACTCTCAGGATCTCATATAAATATGTCAACAAATACAAAACTGCTTGATGCCATTTTTTTCATGTGCCCCCTATGGCGGCCATATTGAATTTTAAAATGTCCGCCATTTTTAGCATATTATGTACATACTCTATGCATGGAAAAGGCCAAAATATTAGAAAACTGATATAGATCTTCATTTTTCTACATTTATTAACTCTGGTAACACTATCAAATTCTTTCATATGATATTAAAGGTGTTGCAGGCATTTGAAAATTCAAAATTGTCACCATTTAAGGCATATTAAAGATACTTTTTATATCGTTTCAGTCAACAGGGGCTATCAAGCACTGATCATGAGTTAAAATAATTGTAAATGAATATTACATCAAAAACCATTGACTGATTAACATATGGTGGATTTTTATATTTGTAACAAGGATTAACCAAATAACCAAGGTAAGACTGTGCCTTTAAGCATTTTGTTTTGTTATGAAATATATACATATAAATACATATATAAAAAGGAACAAAAACCTTGACCACTTACACAAGTGCCACTTGTCAACCCAACTATCTTATTAATAATATAATACAAATATATTTCTACCGACTATGGCAAAACGGAAATTTACGAAACAAGCAAAACGTTCACAATCAAAACAGAAGAAACAATTTTCACTTGAACGCTCGACTAAAACCAAACAATACAAAAATAGTCTACTGACTACACTAGTAGAACAAAGTGAACAATTCATCAAATTGAAAAAAATTCTCTGGGTAAAGGTTTAAACTTTGTTCCAACTCCTGCTAAACCAACCTGTTTGAGTGACATTGACGTCTTCCAAAGGAGAATGAGAATTGAATTCCTAATACCTAACAAACTTTCCAAAACCCATCCATTCAAACCACCATCCACTTGGCATCCAAAAACTACACAGAGTCAACATTTGAAAACTATTTGGAAGCCACAAAATATGAACTTGCTCACATTCGTCTGAGAACTCAGAAAAAGAACATGACAAACACTGAACTATCTGAGGAACAACCAGGAAGAGGAAGAGGCATCTGCATTATGAACTGCTCCGACTACCTACAGGTTGGATACAAACATCTCGAATCAGAGCACTACACCGTGTTCGATCAAGATATTACACAAGAAACCATCCTTTTAGTTCTTAATGTCCTAACCGAAATGCGAAACAACACACTCTCAACAAACACACTCTGGCATATCTCGATCCGAGCTCACAGGCATGTCACATTCCAACAATGTATTTTATTATTGTAATATTCTTGTTAAGAACAAAAAACACGTTAGCAGAGGTGAAGCGTACTGGAAAACCGTCTTACAACTCCCACATGACTTTAATTAGATACAAGTTTGGAATTTTAAGATTAAAAAACTACCTATAAATAAATATAAAGAATTTAGTTTTAAATTAATATACAGCATCCTCCCAAATAAAACTAATCTGACTAAATGGAATTTAAGTAACTCATCTAGTTGTACTATTATGTAATGAACTTGACAACCTCAATCACTATTTGTTTTCCTGTAAGTCTCTGAAACAATTTTGGAACAATATTGGCTATCTCATGAATCTTAACTTACGCATCAAGCATGGCATTAAGTTGAAAGAAATAGTGGTAGGCTATAATATTAATGATATTAATTTCGACACGGTTAACCTAACAACAACATCCTAATAACAGCCTCTTTCACTGTGTACAAATGCAGAGTAATTAACGCATTCAATTAAAACACTACTTTTAATTATAAACTTCTTTGGAAAACGTTCAAAAATGAAATTGAATTCACAAACTGTATTATACCAAATTTCAAAACATTTGTCTGTTAATTAATTTGTAATGCTTCTGTTTTCTTCTTTTTTTCGTTTTGTACAGTTGTGTGCTTTTGACATGTAATTGTATTGATGGATAAACAATAAAACGCCTAGAAAAGGCAAAAAAGATAAAAAGTGTATTTTTCTACCGAAAATTCACAAACCTCCGCCAACAGGCACACCCTTTGTTGGAAGACCAATTATACGTGGATGTTCGAGTCCATCTGCCAAAATCTCAGAATTTGTAGATCATTTTCTACTCCCTATAGTAACCCTATAGAAACACCAACAATGAGGAAGATTTCACAGAAAAAGTCAAAATTTCTCACCAAAAATTATTAGCTAGCAGAGGCTATACTCAAACTGAGATAAACAACACAACACAAAGTGTCACTGGCCAACCAGTTAAACTGATTCACAAATTACGAAAAGATAAACAGAACAACGACATATAATCCCTTCATAAACCACAAACGATGTGAAACAAGCAGTGAACAAACATTGGCCTCTGATACAACAAAACCAACAAACTCTCGGAAATATTTCCAAAACAACCCTTTGTTGCATTCAGAAAGGCTCAAAACATTCGGGAGAAATTAATCCGAGTAAATCTCACAAATACAGATCCAAAAGGATCAACTGAAAAACTCACTCCCAGGGACCCCAGGGACCAGTTTGAGATTTTCATGTCAACATATAAAGCATTTTCTCTAGATTTTGATGGAAAAAGAAAAATCCTGAAATGTTGTTGGGAACATTGTTAATTTTCACAATAAATTTGGGAGGTCACTTTTGAAAATTGGGTCCAAGTTTAGGGTTTTGCCAGAGCCAGTCACATCTGGCTTTTTTGAAGAACCAGATGAAACACTTAATGTTCTGCTCTCTTTATTAGATGAACAAATCACATAAACACAACGAACGAACGAACTCATTCAAAACGGACACATTAATTACAACCTTTTGGAAAACATCATTATGTCTTATCCAAAAATAAGACAGGAAACAATCCGGTTCTAACTTCTATTGAACCAGCTATTGCAACTGATGATTGCCCGCAATTGAGGCATGAAAGCGTAGCTATTGCTACCAAAGGATCTGAAAAAAATATCCTGTCTCTTCAACACATTTCCCCTTTTTTGACCAATTGGTAATTTTTGGTAGGCCTACCTTTAAACAAAGGGTTAACTATTCCCACAAACTATATTGTCAAACCGACAAACAACGCAAATAGTCAGTTACGGACCCATATCATCTTGTACGAAAAATACAATTTGAAAAACAAATCAACAAAGATGTAGTGTCACTAAATGGGATTACATGCACCATTATATTTTTCACTCAAATCTGATGTTTATACAATTCTTTTAAACAAAAACTCCTGTGACAGCCACTGTAGGTCACCTTTCACGTCAGCTTTTAGAAATACAAATTTTAAGACACGAGAAAAATATTACAGGACACCGAAAAACTTACGAAAACCCACATGGTCCAGTGGTAGTCATGTACCTTGACTCCCCCACAATACTCATGACCGATGCAAAACAACAACACTGAGGAACCACACGAAATATAACTTCGTTGGCAAGCATCAAAACACGAAACTAAATAGGTTTTTCTACAAATGTCTGTGGCAAATTTCGTGCCAACAGTGTATGACTGTTAAGAATAATGTTATTTGTTCTACTTACGAAGATTGTGACACACAACCATGCAACAAAGACAGTTCAATGATGGGATTGCAACGACGCGTGGAGACATGAATCACGTAACCATACATGTGCACTGCACCGCACTGTAAGTGATTTTCGGATACAGTGCGAAGTGACTGTGTCCCGGCTGCGAAATTGACACCAATTGAGAATACTATTGCACAGTGGTAATAGAAAGGATTCCGAACAATGCGTGGTGCGTCAATTGGGAAAAAGTGTAGGCTTTTCGTTAATTTTCGTTTCGTCGTCTGCGATAGAAAAAAAATGGCATCAAGTTGATTTGGATTCTTTATGGTTTGAAGAACAATCCATGAAATTTTCAAAGATTGTACCCGAAGTTGCATATGGGGGACTATTTTCGACGATAAGCCCACAGACTATATATATAAAACTACTTAATAATATCATCAACTTTATTATCAGGTGAATTTTGTTATTTTTGAATAAGCAATTCCATTTTTACAGTCAAGACAAAGACTTCCAACAAGGATATGACTAACACCTGCAAAACTGGTCTAAAGACAGCGACTGTGGTCTTGGGGTGTGATTGTTTGATTCAGTACTATGTTATTATCCTCTTTGTATTTTAACGTTGTGCCTTCAAGTGGCGGCGAAGGTGTGTTATCTCGATCAAGAGCAGGACCAGCAAGGCAAACTCCGATTTGTAAAGCCAGTTGACCTCAAGGATCGCTGTTCATGCACAAGCATCAGACCAGGCGGCGTTAACATGTATACACCGCAGAGACACTATGAACCACATTACACCGATCATCCACTGTTCACGGACGATCAGGAAAAGATTCGCAAATATTTCAATTGTCAAGGTGAGCCTTTGAAGAGTGGAATCGTGATTACAAAGAATCGATACAACAAATAATCAATAAAAATATCAATTACATCATTGGGCTACGTGTCATTGGTAATTCACTTTAAGCTGAAAGCATACCCAACTTGGAGTGAAGTATTATGTCACGGGTGCTCTCATTTAGGTCTACATAATTTTTATTTATGTAAAAATCAAATTTCAAATTAATAAATGGACAAAACATCACGTGTGCCTATCAAAACTAGGTTAGTTGGGGTATATATCAGCATTGAGAAAGAATACTGCCCTCGTTTTACTAGTACCTGTGATTTAAATTCATTTGAATGTTTCCAGTTTTCTCAGAATTCTTTATTAATATTTGTAAAAAAAAATGTGTCCCAGATCACAGAATATCGCTTTCTTTGGCGGGCCCTGTACCGAAGTCTGCTGCCAACAACGTCTTAAAAGTCTCCCATTGCAAATTACGCACTGGACCAATTCCATAGAGCTGTTAAGCAAATAATTTTGCTTACCAATTACTTTTACTAAGATTAACAGACTACCAGGCAAAATACATACATTCTGTATGGCAATTTAGCGGGTAACTAACAGTATATATGTTAAGCAAACGTCTCTGGTGGCCTCACTTTTTGGAGCGAAGGCGCAATGGCAAAACTAGTGGATGACACGCGATGTCTAGTCCACCAATAAAATGTCAAGGATTTATGTGTGAGTTTTATAAAGCAAACTATGTTAATGTAAAAACAATCCTCCATGTTTGCATCATGACGTCAACAGTTTACTCTAGGGCATTATCAAGATTCTTCCTTCTCGAGCCTTATATCAGGATTTCGAATTTCGACCTCTTGGTCTCTTGTTATATACCTTCTCGCATTTGCTGTCATTTGCTCTGTATCCCTCGCATGGCTAATGTCTTCCAGTGATGCTTGGCTTGAGACTGACCAGGATTTGGCTCATGTACGGAACCGAAGTAAGACCCAGGTTTACTTGAAAAGAGAGAAAAATGATTTCGCCAATTACGTCAAATTGCAGTTAATACTGAGTTATTACAAACTATACCAGTTGTTGAATTACTTCTTCCAAACTTCTTCAACAACTTGTTTCTGTTTTCCTGACCCTTAGGGAGTGTGTACTGTTGGTAACTGCTACATGTAGAAAATGAACTGATGGAATTTATTATTTAAAGGCTTACCTGGTCTCCAAAATTTTAATGGTACAAACATCCTGAGAAGTTACTCCATCTGCCATAATAATTATAACAGTATTCCAGAAAACGTGAACAAAAGTTGATGATTCGGTTCCAGATTAGAAATAATACAAATAATCTTAATACAATTTCACAATTGTTATGTCGAATTTACAAAAAGCCGGTAACTTTTTGGAACACATAAAAACATTTAAAAAATCTGTTAGGCAAAAAAGTCTCCGATTTCTGGTGTCGGCATTTTCAGTTTTCTTTTTTTGTTTTGCTATGACACGATGTCTAATTGCAGCCAAAGTTGCTGGATCGATTGGAATTCTGCCGTGTTGTGTTTTAAACGACTTTTTCACATAGGGGTAAGAACGTTTGCCCGATTTGTGCGGCCTCTCTAAGCCACCATACTTTGTGTATGGGAAATTGGTCTGGTTCCAATAACCGTGTATACATGTATTACGTATTTCACATGTGTATATATATATATATATATATATATATATATATATATATATATATATATATATATATATATATATATATATATATATATATATATATATATATATATATATATATATATATATTCAACCGACACATGACCAGAAACCAGAGACTTTTTTGTTTTGGCCTGACCGAGTGATCGATATATTCTTTCTGTTTTACTATGAGGCACTCACTTTTTTGTATACCAGCATAAATCAATAACATAATTCTATATGTGTAATGCAGTTTGTTCAGTTGATACGGAGAAGCATATTGGTATGGAGAATGGTGATATCCCAGATGAAAGCATCACACCCTCGTCATTTTATGACAACAGAGCAGATCATGCAGCCATTAGGGCACGGCTTAATACTCAAGGTAACTTACACAACAGTTACATATAACCCTACAATAAGGAATAGTAAGGAACTACAACCAAAGTTACAGAAGACAAGAAACAAGAAAATAATCCAAAGGGTTTAAACATCGCGACGATTGGACAACATGTCAGCATATATTAGAGATATTTTAGAAATATGAATAAACTTTACCATAATTTTAAACCCCAAATTTTTGCAAGCCAGAGAGTTATAAATACAATTGAGAGTTAGCTACAATTTTCCCAATTACTCCATCTGATATTTTAGTTGAATATTTGATTCACAGATGTATGTCTTTATTTTCGTCAGTTTTGGTTTAAATATGTACATTTCTCTTGTACTTGTACAAGTTTAAAGTAAACTTTCTCTTTAAATGAGCTCTTTTACAAAATAACTGACCAGGACATATATTTATTTTTCTTAATTACATTTCTCTTTGGTATCTTCTTTCTCTTTAACTACAAGTAGGTTTATATATCACCAGGCATTCCAATACAATATTCACTTAGTCACTTGTCCTTCTTGTTTGTCTTTACTTTTTGTTTGTCAGTCAGTTTTGATGTTTGTTTGTCTGTCAGTTTGGTGTTGTAATGTTGTTCTATGTTAAGGGCACTCCAATACAACCCTTTGCTTACCTGTGCCTCATTATACAATTTTGCATTCTGTATTATATTGGCTAAAATATTTGTATGGAAATTATTATAATATTGAAATGAATTGAGAAAGAAATATCAAGCTTTATAAAGTGAATTAATGAATTAATAATACAGCGTGATAAATTAATTTACGTATCCCCCACAAATGAACAGTGAGGGATAGGATACAGGGTGACATAAAATGCGGGCACACACCAAAACGGAGGAATTGTACTGCATTGTCAAAAAAGGGGCATTCTGCCACAAATCGTATGTTAAATGACATCCATGGAGCACTTGTCCCCTTAAACTAAATTAAAAGGACAGGCTCCGTTTACGACAGTCACATTTATGCATGCATCCACGATATGCAGTGACAGTTGCAGTACAAATAAATGACGGTAAAATTGGCTATGAGCACGGAGCATGTATATTTACTGAGTATCTATCGGCATATTTGATGTATGGTCTTTATTATTGGGTAAACAGGTTTTGCTGCTGCCTGGTGTGCTGGCGAAGGTGACTCCCAGCCCTGGATACAAGTTGACTTCTATACCACGGTATCCATCACTGGTCTGATTACACAAGGTCGTGCCAGCAGTGACATCAAACACAACCAATGGGTGAAGACTTTCAAGGTATCAATACCAAGTGATGGCGGTCAGCTCTGGAGTTTGGTGACCGATAAAAACGGTGCACCAATGGAGGCAAGTAATAAAGACTATACACACTGGCGGGGGGGGGGGGCAATTGATGGATATACTTAAATAGAACTTAACAGTAACCCAATTATAACTTTATTTCGTGAACTGTAAAGCAATAGTTCTCATGATTGTGTTGTGAAATGTAATTTTTAAGACGGTATTTGTTTGCCTTTGCATGAGTCAAACAATATCATTGTTCTGATAACCAAAAATTTACTACTGTGTTGTATTAATAGCATTAAATTATTTTTGTTTGATTGTTAACAGTTCATCGGTAACACTGATGGAGACACGCAGGTGACCACAAGATTCAGGGAGGTACTGTATGTACACAAGAGCTATTCGCATTCAACCAACTAGTTGGAACGACCACTGCAGCATGCGTTTTGAAGTGATAGGATGTTATCACTAAAAATACAACCATACAACTTAATAAGAAGTCACAAAAATGTAATTCATGATTTCTTCAATAACAAATAGTCGTATCGTATTTATTTGTATCTCATGCTACAAGTGATAAATGTGTAGATTATTATGTGTATTTCATATATCATGCAAAATGAACATTAAATGGTTAAAACTCCATCATTTCTGACCAAAACAAATTATATGGTAAGTTCTCTATTATCTGAGAAAGAAGTTTATCGGGATGTTTGACTAGGAAGATGTTACAGACCAATCCAGCCTTTTGATCAAACGTCACGAATTAACCAATACGGTCACGCCGGTCATGGGCTTGCGGCTTTTTTGATACGGGTGAGTGTCTGAGTTTTCCAGCGTTGCTAAGGGTGGGTCGGAACTATTGCAAATTCTGCATTGGTGTTTTTTCCTGGTACGATGCGACATGATATATTTATGAGGTGTATGTATGCAGACGATGCACTTATTGCACGTGACTCCTTCAACTCTAATACTTGCTGAAGACGTCACCTCATGGATATTCATACCAAATCGAGACATCTTCTCTTTAATATCTTTACTACCTCGTAAATCGCATGGGATATTTCGATGATTAACTTATTTCTTTTTTGAAAATATAAAAGGTTCCGTGTACTGTAATCGGTGAAAACAGACTTAAACTTTAGTATTGATATCGTCCGTGTACGTAATTCGCCGCACTCGTGAAATGACGCACTCTGAAAACTTACAAAACTATGGTGTATTATTGGTTGCATAAACGTATCTAGGTCATACTTATTACAAAAATATTAAAAACATTATAGTGAAATTGTATAATTTACTAGAAAGTTAGTGGTTGTGAAAGTGGAAAAAGTTGTTTAACCAATGATTTTACTAGATAGACCTACAAATATTAATGGCAGTACACATCTGATATTTTATTATTCTATGAAGTCAACGAGCTGATGTCGGTAGAAACCAAAATATATGAATGCTTTGCATTTGCATTTGATTTTTGAAAGAAATACGGATCCTCAAAATGGACATATTCCTTGTAGAAGAAGACTCCTTAATTCGTTGATGTTTACTTGCTTAGTAGTGGAAAATTATTGAGAATTTTTCAAGATTAAAAACAATTTTACAACCATCTGGAATGAGATGAAGCACGATTCTTGGGTACATTTTCTGTGCCACCATACACTTTTACAGATTGGGGGTAAGTCATTATACCAACAATCCTGTAGCCTTCAGTCAAGGCTCACGCGGCAACCTGGAACACAACGCACGAGAAAAGACCACGCACACGAGTAACAGACGCCCCGTGGGCCTTCACCAGTTCGTTCTGTGGTCTTATGTTTTTCTTTATATCTACCGATTTGGTTTTTATATCACTTATTTAAATATAGACGAGCCCAACATTTTTCTTACGCTGATTGGTATAAATAAATTTGCATATGTAGTGATCTCATGAATAATGCATACCAAGAGCGGTAATGTCAGCTTCTGATTGGCTGGGAGGTTTGGCTTTCTTTTCTTCTTCTTTGCTGTGGAGAAATGTACATTTACGGTGACGGCCAGCAAATAAATCGCTGTTTTGGGATTTTTGATCTTCTTTCTGGGCATCCTAAGGTAAACCATTGTCTTTCTTATCAATTACAGGTTCCACTGGTAGCTATAATCATTCCAAATTCAAACCTTGAAGCCCTTAAATTACGTGACATTTGTGCGGGATATTGTGGGGTCTGATCTCATCTAGCTTGTATTGGGTTTTATGTGTGTAGCCATTTTACGTGCGTAGACCATGGAGTAATTGTGGCACGTACACACACTATTGAACAGCGCTGAATGACATTTATCGTTGTTGTGGTTAACTGTGAATCACATATCTGTTATTCGGGAATTTACTTTACGCTTAGTGTTATTTCATGTTTCGTTCATAGTAATTTATGTATCATCTGATGAGCCATATCAATTATCAATTATTGTAATATTGGAATGTTAGCCCAGTAGTCAGAACAAGGTTTTAAACTTTATCACAGACAGAAAGTCCGTTTGCTGCTGTTGACTATTCCTTCCTCCATGTTATTTAGTATAATAGCCGAGGATATGCACTGACTGGTGTGGTGTTGGGTGAGTCTCAATCTATTTTATTTTACACACTCATAATGGGTGTTGGGTACGTACTGTAGGTCCATCTTTATTATACATTTCCTTATAATATCAATATGATTTGTATAATGATTTATAGGTCTATATAAGTTGCTTACCTTATGGAAATATTAATGTAGGCCTATATTTCCTTTTATTCTATTTTAGTTTTTTTTTACTTTGTTATTCTTCATTGCATCGATTCATACTTGGACACTTCAATAAAGGGAAGATCACTACAATCAACTAATTGTCATCCTTGAGTCAGTAAAGAGTCACCCCCTTACCGGAGGCTCATCCCCTCAACTCACTGGAAGTACAACTCTCAGAAGCACTAGTGTTAATTCACTACATAGAAAACTTGGCGTCGTAGACAGGATTGGAGTTTCTCTACTGACAACTTCTTTATTGTATAAGTCCTATAATTAGTTATTATTATTTAAGTCATTAGTAAAACCCAGCACCCCACTTGAAATTTTTATAAAGTGTATATTTTATTAATTATAGTACTCATAGCCTGCACTTACAATGTACAATTTTAGTTCTCGGTTTGAATTATTCTAAAGCAGCTATACCTCTCACAGGGATTGTTCTGGTTGTTCGCTTTCCTATTGATGTGCCTGTTTCATACCTTCAACTATAAAGCTTGTTGCGACTAAATTGGATTAATTAAGTTTCAGTATCTTTGTTTACCTGCTAAAATATATATATATATATATATATATATATATATATATATATAAATTTTGTTGTACCCGTAACGGTATACGTCAGGTTCTGGCTATGGCTCTCCCGGAAAATATAGCTGAGGCCATAGCGCAGTCAAACCAAGCCCTGGCCAATACCTTGGCAGGAGCATTTCAAAACTTGCGTTATCAGAGGGCTCCGACGATCAAACTGTCAAAGTTTTCAGGGCACCCCAAGAGGGCGGGTGAGCAGACTTTAGATGAGTGGTTACGTGATGTGGATACATATGCACGACAGTTTGGTCTTACAGAACGAGAACAGGCAAATACGGCGCTTGATTTTCTCGGTGATACTTTCTCGGTAGCAAGGGAGGAGATACTTTGCAACCCCGAAGAGGAAAGAAACACACTCCCTAAACTCATAGCATTACTGCGTCGTAGATTTGGGTCTACGGAGAATACACAGACATTGACGAGTGCATTATATAGCCGCAGCCAATTGCAGGGAGAAAGCTTGGTAGATTTCAGCCGCGCGCTCATGCGATTGTATGACAGAATGGAATTGGCAGCAAAAGATGGGCCAGACCGAGATGCTTTGGCTCAGTTGAGGGACAACACCCTCAGAGAGCAGTTTATTCGAGGCATCTATGACCCCTCACTTCGAAGGGAATTGCGCAAATTGGTCTTTGAGCATGCTAATTTACCCTTCTATGCATTTCGTGAAATGGCGCTGAGTCTATTCCCAGAGCATGAGGTGAAGACTCAGAGCTCCCGCGATGCGGATGATGCGGTCTCTGTTGATGCAGTGCGAGCACAAAAGGCAGAAAAATCCACCCATGGTACCATTTTGTCACAGTTGGTTGAGACGCAAAAGCAATTGCTAACCTCGGTGCAACAATTAGTGGCGCAACAGCAAGAAACAAATAATAAAATGCAAGCAATGACAGGGGCACTTGAGTCACTGAAGTCCCAATGTGCTTCCGCTCCTTCGGATGAGAAACGGCTTACCCAATGCACATATTGTAAAAAATTGGGACATACCAAAGACGTCTGTTTCAAGCGCAAGCGTGCTCTTGAGAAAGCTGCGCAGACCGAACGACCCAAAGAAGATGCTACGACGGAAAACGGCCAGCCTCCGTTACAGAGGGCCATGTAATGGAGGGTATAGTTATGAACGCGCCCAACACACATGTGAATAAACCTTTATCGGATAACCTTAAGTGTGATCAAGTGCGGAGTGGAGACAAAGTTAGTATTACTGAAATGCGACGTAAACTGTTAGGTAGGTGCCCTACTGCGAATATTTTGCTTAATGGTGTAAAGACCAAATGTGTTTTGGATACAGGGGCTGAGAGTTCTCTGGTATCCAATGAGTTTTTCCATGAGCACCTTTCGAGTGCAGGGAAACTTACATCGGTTGAGTCATTCATGAGATTTAAGGGCGCAAACCAGTTAGAAATACCAATTGAGGGTTGCTTTGACGCAACACTTGAAATTTTTGGTCGTGAGCTTCAGGTCTGTATATTGGTCTCTAAGAAATCCCCGTCACCACCTACGAGGAAAGAGAAGGATTACCCTGTGTTGTTGGGATGCAATGTGTTGAGGAGAATTTCCTCAATGGTGAATAGTACTCTTCATGTAAATTTAGAGCCAAACTGGGAGTTGGCTCTCCGTTGGTTATGTGCTGTGGGGTCGTCTACAGGTAATCTATCTGGGGACTCATCTACGCCCTCAGAAATCTTTGATGTGTGGGTAAAAGACAGGCATGTCGTTCCACCCGGTGTAGTGCAGAAAATTTCCTGCACCTTAGACGAAGTTGTTCCTGAGGCAGAGAGCGAGCAGTATTTTGTGTACGCTTCACCCTTGGGTTTGTCATCTGATGGCAGTTTGAGAGAGTTGAAATCAGTTACAGTCTTCGATCCATCAATTCGGTGTCAAGTTCTGGAGGGTATCCCACAAATCGATGGGGCACTTCTGGACGTTTTTGTGGCTAATGCGAGTGCAGAGGCCCTAATTATTCCACCTCTCACAAAATTGGCTATGTTGTCGAAAGTCTGTTCGAGTGAGCAGATATTTATTGAGCCCAGAGAGAGTGAACTACATATTCATGTACACCGTGTGGTAGTGGACGGTAATGAAGCACCTGAAGTGGAACCTAGTTTTTCCGATGGTGCCAAGCCCGATCAAAACGCCTTCGAGAACTCCGGGGGTGTTGAAGCTGTCTCTGAGAGGGAAACATATATATTCCCCGATGGGACAAGCTTTCTGCTTCCCCCAGGGATCACTCTACGTGATCTGGACCCAGCTGAGGCGGCTTTGGCAGCAGGGTTGCTCAAGAAGCATGATACAGCTTTCGCAAAAGGTCCTTTTGATCTCGGCTATTGTGACCTGATCCCCCATCAAATCAAACTTAATGACGACCGACCAGTGAATCTACCTTATCGTAGGGTGATGCCAAACCAAGTAACAGAAGTTAAGAAGTTGTTACAGGACCTCCTAGATCGGAAAATTATAAGGAAGTCAACGAGTCCTTATGCCAGTCCCATAGTTCTAGTGCGCAAAAAGAACGGACAGCTGCGACTATGTGTCGATTACAGGCAGCTGAATGTGAAAACCGCCAGGGATGCCTTCCCCTTGCCAAGGATAGAGGAGACACTGGAAGCTCTTGCAGGTGCTAGGCTATTCTCATCCTTGGATATGGCTCACGGTTACTAGGTGCTAGGCTATTCTCATCCTTGGATATGGCTCACGGTTACTTCCAGGTAGCGCTTCATGAGGACTCCATGAAAAAATCCGCATTCCGTGTTCCTTGGGGGTTATATGAATTTTTGAGGCTTCCACAGGGGTTGTCTAATAGTCCCAGCACATTCCAGAGAATTGTTGAGTCCATATTCGGTGATCTCAATTTATCAGAACTTGTCCTGTATCTGGATGATCTGCTAGTGTTTTCAGATTCTTTCGAGCAGCACATTGAAAGGCTGGGTAGGGTGTTCGAACGGCTTGTAGCCAATGGCCTAAAGTTAAATGGTAAAAAGTGTCAGCTTTTTCAGACGTCCGTTCGACATCTTGGCCATATTGTCAGTCCAGATGGCGTGAGGGTTGATCCTAAGAAGACTCAACGGGTACGAGAGTGGCCTGTCCCAGCTGATGTGCACCAGCTGAGATCTTTCCTGGGATTAGCCTCGTACTACAGGAGATTCGTACCAGGATTCGCTAAAATAGCAGAGCCCTTGCACCAACTTACCCATAAAGTAGAGGAAAAAGCAGGGAAGTTCCGTTGTTCACTCACCTGCTCTGAGGAGGCTGACATTGCTTTCAGTTCCCTTAAGAAGGTTCTTAGTGAAGCACCAGTATTGGCATATCCACATTTCGATCGTGGGTTTGTATTGGAGGTAGACGCTTCCTTGAAAGGGTTGGGGGCATGCTTGTCTCAGTAGGATGAGAAAGGAGCGCTCCATCCTGTTGCTTTTGCCAGCAGGTGTCTCCGAGGTGCGGAAAAGGCTTACTCTGATCTATCTAGCTTCAAACTGGAGCTTCTAGGCCTGAAATGGGCTGTGGTTGAAAAATACAGGAAATACCTGCTTGGGCGCCATACTTTGGTTCTGACCGACAATAATCCACTAGCTCACTTAAAAACTGCCAGGTTAGGTGCTGTAGAGCAGCGATGGGTGGCACAATTGGCAGTCTTTGATCTGGAAGTTCAATACCGTTCTGGAAAATCAAACAGATGCGCCGATGCGCTGAGCCGATATCCTTCGGATGGCGTGGACGAGAATCCCATCAGCCAAAGTAAAATTGATACCAATGAAGGCACTACGATACCCACCTCAGTTAGATCGGTTCAGACTCTGAGCCCAAACTCAGAAGAGAGTGACTACGGGGTTGCAGATATATTGTCCGGTTCCGTGCCCTCCATTTTACCGTCTTTTTCATTCGCTGAGCTTGCCTCTATGCAAAAAGGGATGAAGCCCTTGGCGTTGTTTGGAAGCTTTGGCAGGTTCGATGGGATCCAGGTCAAGGACTACCGGAAGAGGAACCCCTGGACTCAGAAGTCAAAGGTTGGCTAAGAGAGTGGCCGAGAATCAAAGAGCGAAATGGTGTACTATATAGGGTAATATATGACACCGGACTGGGCGAGATATTTCAGTACTTGGTCCCAAAGCGACTACGACTTATGATATCAGAGGCGGCTCACGATCAGTGGGGCCACCAAGGAGTGGGAAGAACACTGTCATTTGTAAAGTGCAGAGCTTTTTGGCCAGGCATACCGGGCAATGTGAAGGATCATGTCAAAGAGTATTTTCGCTGTAGAGTCTCTAAAGCCCCCACACCGACGGTTCGACCGCCCATGAAACACCTGTTGGCGTTTAAACCTCTCGAGTGTTTGGCCATTGACTTCTTAAAACTTGATCGTGGGAAGGGTAACATTGAAGACGTACTGGTGCTAACGGATGTCTTCTCGAAGTTCGCTATGGCAATACCCTGTCGAGATCAGACGGCACCAACTGTAGCATCAGCTCTTCGAGATGGCTGGTTCGTTCACTACGGAGTACCGGCTCGCCTACACTCAGATCAGGGGCGGAATTTTGAAGGTCGGCTTGTTCAGGAATTGTGTGGTCTTTATGGGATCCGAAAAACAAGGACAACGCCCTACCACCCTCAGGGGAACGGGCAGGTTGAGAGATTTAATCGAACCCTCTGTGGCGTCATTAAGTCCCTTGACCCAAAAGACCGTCACAACTGGCCAGATCGGTTGATGCACCTCGTGCATATCTACAACACTACGCCTCATAGTGTTACAGGGTACTCTCCCTACACAATCATGTTCGGTCGTGAAGCTGTTGTGCCATTGGATCACTTGCTAAATAACACCAAGGTTGACTGGAGTGAAGACAATATCAAAAAGCAAGCCCATATCATTCGTAAAACGCATGAGATTGTAAAGAATCGCTTGACGCATGCAGCAGAGGTAAACAAGCGCAATCATGATAAGCATGCCAAGGCACCGTCTCTAAAAGTTGGTGATCGGGTTCTCTTGAAGCAAACTGCGCACACTGGTCATCATAAACTGTCGGACAAATTCAAGGAAGAGCCTTTTGTTGTGATTCAATGTGATGCTGACCAAAGTGTATTTGTGATAAGGCCTGCAATTGGGGGAGACTGTAAACGAGTAAATCGAAAGATGCTTATTCTGGATCCACGAAGAGATGTTGATTTACCTCATGGTGGTGATCCTCTTAGTGGCCTTATACCTGAATTGTACCCAGAATCAGATGGGAATGAGTCAGATGAGTCTGACGGTGATCTTGTTTTGACCTTACCCCCAGAGTCTTTCTTTCGAGGCGAAAAGCAAGCTCCACCGCAGGAACAGCAGGAACCGGTGTCGCCAAACTCAGAGCAGCAAAGCGACTCTTCACCTGATATTCCAGACAATACCTCACCTGACAAGCAGGGACCGCGTCGTTCAAGACGGCTACAGCAGAAACGTGAGACAGAGGTCGGCACAGGTGCGGTGACCTAACAGTGCATTACTTTGATTCTATACGTATGACTTAGGCTTTTGTTTTTTGTCTCAGACTCGCTACTGAGATAGAATCACTATCCATATTTATATCATTGACTGACTTTATACTTATATTGCGGTTATATTATTGTTCTTAAAAGGTAATTTGTAAGGAGTTTATATTAAGGTTACCTGCATTGCAGGATATATGGCTCAGGCACACCTTATACACTTTTCATTTTATCAACCGTTGAAACCGTTTTAAAAATATTTAACATTAAGTTTCATTATGTCCGAAAGGATAAACGTGGTGTTGTTTGGTCACTCCTTTCCTACTAGACTTAAGAGGGAGGCTCGAAGAAAGCGCCTTACGCTTAACCAGTTCGTAGGTTTTGGAATTAAGTATGACGTATCTGTTGTGGGACATTCAGGTCTTACCTTTGATAGGGTTTTGGCAAATGCTGACTTTTATCTAGATCAGTTAAGATCCCAAGCTGCTGACATTTTGTGCGTTGACTTAGGGACAAATGACCTTTGTGACAAAGATGTAACTCCCCGGCTACTTGCAGATAAAGTAGTTAAGTTTTTGGACTTGCTGAAGTTGTCGCGCATTGCTCCCCAGCGGATTATTCTATTTTCTGTCATACAAAGGAGTGCAATCACAAGGCGAGGTCAAGTGAACTTGACAACATTTAATCATAGAGCAAGACGTTTTAATTCCCTGCTCAATCGGCGCATATCAGGCTATGCTGCTGTGCGTATGTATCCACAGAGGAGGATTAACCTTCCCAAGTATTTAGTGGACGGTTGTCACTTGACAAATGAGGGAATGGAAAAATATGCCAAGGGCATCAAAGAAGCCGTTCTTCGTTTTGCTTGCCATTAGACTTTTCAATAATTACACTTATAAAGAGTAGTTTTGAACTAGTTTCAATTGCCTTCTACCAGTAGTAGTTACTTATAGCTTTAATGTAAAGGTTCTTCGTTTTCTACCTCATGTGACTGATTGCTCCTTCTCTGGTTACATATAGAGAGAGATACAAAAGTTGCATTGGATATACTTTAGAAGTTTTTAATATTTGTATGTAAAACTTATGTTAACTATGTGCGTGATTACTTTATTTCATTGCATTGGAGGTACTTGATGCGATAGCATGATTACAATCACAACTTTATAATTTTCTTGGGTATCAAGATGACCCTAAGAATGTGTTGGACATGTTTGATCTTATACTTGCTTACCATTTGTAATTCATTTGTGTATTAAAAGAAGAAAAAAACAGCTTAATACAAGGGCGAGTGGTCAACTCAAATGCTAACAGATGGCTTGGAGAGAACTTTAAAGGTTTCTCATAGTTTCATTAGTTTATATCTCTGTACAGTAATATTTTAAAATGATAAATGTTTGATCTGATAATGTATAACTTCCTATATATTATAGTTTACTTTCCTTAATTGAGGTGGTTTACTTAAGTCAGTGTTCAGAGGAAGATCGGACAGCTCGAGGTCGCGTGTCTTTTAAGCAGGGAACGTGTAGTGATCTCATGAATAATGCATACCAAGGGCGGTAATGTCAGCTTCTGATTGGCTGGGAGGTTTGGCTTTCTTTTCTTCTTCTTTGCTGTGGAGAAATGTACATTTACGGTGACGGCCAGCAAATAAATCGCTGTTTTGGGATTTTTGATCTTCTTTCTGGGCATCCTAAGGTAAACCATTGTCTTTCTTATCAATTACAGGTTCCACTGGTAGCTATAATCATTCCAAATTCAAACCTTAAAGCCCTTAAATTACGTGACATTTGTGCGGGATATTGTGGGGTCTGATCTCATCTAGCTTGTATTGGGTTTTATGTGTGTAGCCATTTTACGTGCATAGACCATGGAGTAATTGTGGCACGTACACACACTATTGAACAGCGCTGAATGACATTTATCGTTGTGGTTAACTGTGAATCACATATCTGTTGTTCGGGAATTTACTTTACGCTTAGTGTTATTTCATGTTTCGTTCATAGTAATTTATGTATCATCTGATGAGCCATATCAATTATCAATTATTGTAATATTGGAATGTTAGCCCAGTAGTCAGAACAAGGTTTTAAACTTTATCACAGACAGAAAGTCCGCTTGCTGCTGTTGACTATTCCTTCCTCCATGCTATTTAGTATAATAGCCGAGGATATGCACTGACTGGTGTGGTGTTGGGTGAGTCTCAATCTATTTTATTTTACACACTCATAATGGGTGTTGGGTACTGTAGGTCCATCTTTATTATACATTTCCTTATAATATCAATATGATTTGTATAATGATTTATAGGTCTATATAAGTTGCTTACCTTATGGAAATATTAATGTAGGCCTATATTTCCTTTTATTCTATTTTAGTTTTTTTTTTACTTTGTTATTCTTCATTGCATCAATTCATACTTGGACACTTCAATAAAGGGAAGATCACTACAAACAACTAATTGTCATCCTTGAGTCAGTAAAGAGTCACCCCCTTACCGGAGGCTCATCCCCTCAACTCACTGGAAGTACAACTCTCAGAAGCACTAGTGTTAATTCACTACACATACAAAAATTATTCATTTTTCTGGAGGATTATGGATAATTTACTAGAAGCGTCCTTGGAACGGACTGGTAAAGGCGATCGCGTGCGTGGTCTTCCGGGCATTGTGTTCTCAGTTGCCTTATGCGCTGTCCACAAATATGATCTCGCATTGAGCATTTTACAAGAGAATACTTCACTGAATCAAACTGAAACACCAAACGTCGAATTTCATTAGTAAGTTACCGTCCAGATGGTGCGTCAGTTAGGGGTAAATGGAGGATATATTTTGTGGGCTATGGAGGGTTGGACACAGTTCAGTTGTGTGCAATTGCGGGTTTATCTTATATTTGAGAGATTATTCCTTAACCTCAAACCTCTTAATACATTTTTTCAACCACCACAACAACGTTTTAAGGAGTACGTTTTCTCATATATTTATAGAAAATGTTTCTTTTCCCCTTGCGCTACATGGCGTTAAAGGGGCAATATCGTCATAATCGACAGGGTATGGAATCGGAGTGCTACTTTAAAATTTACTCAATGACTGAAAATAATACCCCTGCATAATTGAGCCAGTCATTTTGAGTCACTGTGTTCATCTTAAACTAGGATACCGATTCCATGCCCTGTTGAAAGACTGCTCTGATTGTGACGATATTACATCTCTTACATCAGTTATATTTTCAGTTGGATTACCAATCAAGCTTACATTATATTCATTATGTATTGCAAAAGTGTGGGAATGATAACCGTGGTGATTGTGTCCTGAAACAAGACACTTAACTGCATTTGCTTCTCTTCAATCAAAAGTATAAATGGGAACCTGTGAGGGCAGAGATGGTATTAGTTTGTTTAAGCTCGTTGCGTAATACACATTTGGCAGCATGTGCTGCATACTTCCCAGAGAGTTGAGATGGTTCTGAGAATGATATAAACCAGCCCGATGACAGGGGTAATATTATTCACGCGACATGAGTGTCGTACCTTTCAGATACTGGCTCACTATAAGCTCCATTATATTTATTATTATTACTGTCAGACAAGTTCTGAAACACTCTTCTGTAGTGTCCTAAAACTATAAGAAAAATATCAATTCGTTTAATAATAATAATAATAATAATAATAATAATAATACTAATAATACTAATAATAATAATACTAATAATAATAATAATAATAATAATAATAATAATACTAATAATAATAATAATAATAATAATAATAATAATACTAATAATAATAATAATAATAATAATAATAATAATAATAATAATAATAATAATAATAATAATAATAATATAATAATAATAATAATAATACTAATAATAATAATACTAATAATAATAATACTACTAATAATAATAATAATAATAATAATAATACTGACGACGACGACGACGACGACGACGACGACGACGACGACGACGACGACGACGACGACGACGACGACGACGACGACGACGACGACGACGACGACGACGACGACGACGACGACGACGACGACGACGACGACGACGACGACGACGACGACAATGACAATAACAATAATAATAATAATAATAAAGATTTGTAGCGCGCACATATCCACCCTGCTGGGCGCTCAAGGCGCGGAAACAAAGAAAAAACATGAATACAAACAATATACAATGATAGCATAGGAAAATAAAAATTATGTACTGAGATACATGTACCTACAATGCAATTACAAATATACGTCATCTTTGAAGAATTGTGACATAAGATGAGTTTTAAGCATCTACTTAAATCTAGTTATAAATGACAAGATTTGAGTTTAGTTGGAAGATGATTCCAGAGTCTCGGAGCCGCGACAGAGAAAGACCTATCACCCCTGTTCCGTTTTGAAGTTGGTTCCTTTAGGAGTGACATGTTGCTGGAGCGCAAATTGAGTGCTGGAGTGTAGACTTTAAGCAGTTCAGAAATATAAATTGGAGCAATACTATTAAAAGATTTGTGAACAATTAGCATACGTTTAAAAACAATTCTCTGTGAAACAGGAAGCCAGTGCAGTTCTTTCAAGATTGGCGTGATATGGCATGACTTTCTGGACAAAGTTACAACACGAGCTGCTGTGTTTTGTATGTGCTGAAGACGAGATATTTGATTCTGCGGGAGACCGTCAAGGAGAGCATTCCCGTTATCGAGCCGTGATGTGACAAACGCATGTATAATTTGTTCAGCAGCACTTTTATTCAAGTATTTCCTTATTCGGTTAATATTTCTGATATGAAATGATAATATGCGAACAATGTTGGAGATATGAGGTTTTAAAGTCATTGTCGAGTCAAATATAACACCCAAATTACGTGCTTGTGATGAGGGGGTTATCTGCGAGTCACCAATTGTAATAAATGGAAGAGAAACTTTAGATAATTGCTGACGTGATCAGAATAGAACAAATTCTGTTTTTTCGTCATTCAATTTCAAGAAGTTTTGTTTCATCCAACTACGAATCTCTTGAATACATTTCTCCAGCGTTGTAATACACGAATCGGCAGGTTCTTGAGAAGATTTAAAAATAATGTAAAGCTGCGTGTCATCAGTGTAGACATGGTAACTTAAATTATACTTCAAAATGATATCACGATCTGGAAAGGTATAAACAGTAAACCACTGTGAGCCGAGCACGGAGCCTTGGGGGTACAGAATAGTCAAGAATAACAGGCTCGGAGATAGCGTTACCAATACAAATATGCTGATGCCTATTTAACAGGTAGGACTTACACCAATCCAGGGCTGTGTCGTATTCCAAGATGATATTGAAGGCGGGAGAGAAGGATTTTGTGATCGTTTGAAAGGGTCACCAGAAGAGTTGCCTTCTGTCCTGAACCTCCCTGTCTTATTCCTCTGTCCTTAACCTCCCTGTCTTATTCCTCTGTCCTTAACCTCCATGTCTTATAATTCTCAAAAGGAGGTGGATGACCGACATAAAAACAACTTATACTACAAGACCCCCAACATATCAGTGGTTCTCTATTCCTCACAGACCTTTAAGACGTCACTGCGTGCGTCTACTTTATGCGTATTGTATGCTGCGTGCAGCTAAACTCTCAAAATAATGTTTCCGAAGTGTCTGAACAGTTGAGTAAGGTCGGTTCGATCGGAATAAGCGCTTTTAAAGATTAGCGTTGACTGATTTATTTCTTTAAAACTACAAACACTCGCGTAACTTAGGCAAATCGTCTCTTGAAAAAAATCTTACAAAATGTTGGAAGATTGACAACATGAAATTCACTCACATGATATACAATGCACCCTTTCAAATCTATTCTGTGTACAATATTTATAATATTTCATACGCCTTTTATGATTCATGCTTATATAATTTATGTACATTTGTGGAAATAGTGTAATAAACACAAATAGGCCCGAAATAGAAACAAATAATGAACTATTCAGTTTTCCATTTCGTCCCCCAAAACGTAACAAGCCCCCTCTAGCGTCGACTACAGTACAACAAAATTGTAAAGCTTTTGATTAAAAAAATCTTCCTTGTTCTGACTATTACACCCGTAATTTCTGAAAATTGGCATACTGTATGATGTTCCAGTGTGGTGCACCAGTTCCCACCTGCACGCTTCAACGCACTAATCCTCCAGCAATAAAACTGCAGTACGTTTCATTATTAAGCGTTTATAGAAATTGTGTAAATGAGTTTAACACACTTGTTATGTAAAATTGTAATACAGCAAATTGTTGGAAATAGAGTTGCCTGCATTTTGCTGTAAATTTACATTTTTTTACAGTGTATGCTAAGTCATAATTATGACTTAATATCTCATAATTATGAACTATTTCTTTATTCTTTGCAACTTTTGGCTCGATGTTATAATAATGAGATTGGCCCTTTAATGTGCGTGATGACTGTGTTTCTTGATAACGGTGGTGAATATGATGACATGACGTACCGTACAAACACAGTCGCACACCTATACGTTGCTAGTGACTCTTTGTGTTGTCAATCATTGTAACACATCCATACGGTGCTATAGTGACTCTTATTAATAGTTTGAAGCCAAAAAGATTGGGAAATCAGAATGACAGTGGTAAACATCAAAACTGGATCCGACTGATTTCATCTGACAGGGTTTGTGTACCTTGGTTATCATGGGTACCCTTCACCATATCACCGGTGTGCTGCCTCTCGTGATTCTGGCGTCCATCGTGTTGGTCGGTGAGTTATATTTTTGTCAATAAACCCGGAGATTAAAAGTGAACATAACTGAAAGTAAAATGCATTTTTATTTGGTTTCTGTTTAGATTTGAACTTAAAGCAGAACTCAGATATTTCACTCGTTTTGGTGGAGGAGGGGCTCTATAGTCCCATCCTATTCCCACCGCTGCGCATCAGTAATGAACGCTATACAGGAAAACCTTAAAGAAAATACAAACATTCATGTCTCTGAGCGTGAAGTTCGTAATCTTTTTAAGAAACTAAATTCTCACAAAACTCATGGGCCTGACTTTATCACTTCTAAGATGTTAAAGGTGTGTGCAGATCAACTAGCTAGTCCATTCAGAACATTGTTTCAAGCTTCGATTGATAATACCTGTGTTCCAGCACTGTGGAAAAAATCTACGATTGTACCTGTTCCTAAAAAACGACATTTTAAGGAGATGAATGATTTGCGCCCAGTGGCTCTTACATCGGTACCGATGAAGTGTTTTGAAAAAATTATTTTGAATAGATTATTGCCTTCTGTCACTGAATCCTTAGATAAATACCAGTTTGCTTACCGACCTCACAGGAGTGTTGAGGATGTTGTACTTACTTTATTGAATGGTATCTTTGAACACTTAGAGAAAGCAGGTGCCTTTGTTAAAGTTCTCTTTGTGGATTTCTCAAGCGCCTTTAACACCATGCAGTCCCATCTTCTGGCCCAAAAACTCATCAATTTGAATGAAAACCCTAGACTTATTTTATGGATTAATGATTTTATGTTAAACAGAAGTCAATGCGTTAAAGTGAATTCCACCCTTTCATCTGTTCAACATACTTCCACAGGTGCCCCCCAGGGGTGTGTTTTGTCACCCGTCTTGTACACTTTGTATACCAATGACCTAACTACCATAGAACAGACTCATAAAATCATTAAGTATGCTGATGACACTGCTATTGTTGTTTTTTTTTTATGGAAAACAAGAATCTCTGGATCGTTTTACACATGAGGTGACACATTTTATTCAGTGGTGTGATGATAACTATCTAAAAATTAATGTCAATAAAACTAAAGAGATGGTATTTGACTTTAGGAAAAAGAAATCTCCTGTTATGCCAGTTGTCATCAAAGATGAATGCGTAGAAACAATGTCCGTTTACAAATACCTTGGGGTTGAAATTGACAACCAATCGAAATTTGACGCATGTGCCAAATCTAAATATAGTAAGTTGCAACAACGTTTATTTTTTCTGCGCAAGCTCAACTCTTTTTATGTAGATAAGACAATTTTACAATTGTTCAACCAGTCTATTGTACAGAGTATCCTAACTTTTTATCTTGTTTGTGTTTTTGGAAATATGCGGACCATTGACCGGATTAAGTTGGAAAGAATTGTTAAACAAGCAAGTAAAGTAATTGGTCTGCAACAAGAGTCTCCAGAGGCATTATACAAATCTCTTATGTGCAATAGAATTGAATCAGTTCTTGCTGACTCAAGTCACCATTACATGCCGAATTCCAAACCAATTCAAGGAGTCATCGCTTTTTACAAAGAAGGATCAGGACCCACCGTTACGGCAGTTCATTCATTCCGACTGCTATCAAATGGTACAATGAGCAGTTGGAGCGATGAGCTGTCGGGTGGTTGGCTCTGATCCCTCACCATGTACTCTATACCCTCATACAATTTTTGTAAATTTGTAACATTGAATTGTAGTATATTTTTATGAAAAAAATTGTTCTAAATGTTTGTGTATTAATAAGTAAGTTTTTGTTTATTTTTACCAGCTTCTTATTTATGTCTAGTCTTTTTTTGTATCTACTTATCGTTTGTATTGTATTGTATTGTATTGTAAAGGCCATTTTAATTTCCCCGTGAGTGACAATAAAGTTTTATCTAATCTAATCTAATCTAATCTAATCTAATCTAATCTAATCTAATCTAATCTAATCTAATCTAATCTAATCTAATCTAATCTAATCTAATCTAATCTAATCTAATCTAATCTAATCTAATCTTGATTGATGAGCTAAGGCTTGATTGCTTAATTCTTCTCTGTATTTCATGATTAACGTTACTGTGTTTTTTATAATAAAATGCTGTAAAACAATAAGTCGGGTGGGAAAAAATGTTGTTCCTTAATAAGTGCTGTTTCCACGTTTTTGACATATTGACAACATCATTGGGAGTTTTGCAGTAAATATGTCTATTTTTGTATTCATATTTAGGCCAGATATTTGTCACCAGAATAGATATTATGAAAACTCAAAATCAGTGTCAATCTGGACACCCACTCTTTAACTTTTTTGAAAATTTCAAAAAATTAAAAATAATTCAGGCGATCTAACCAAATGTTTGTACCTTTTCAAAAAATGCTTTATTACATTTCTAATCTTTTTAAATCATTTAAATTAAAGTATCTCAAGACATATTTACAGACGTTTGATCCATGTTGTGCTGCGTGGTTTTATTGTTAAATGCACTGATAATTTAGTTGAAAGTTTCAAATGTTACAGTGTAGCAAGGAAGGGAACTGTTTGCTTGTTACAAACTGCACCAGCATTAAACCCACTTTGGTATAAGCCACATATATAGCCTGGTCAAAAAAGTCATGAACAGAGACCTACACAAATTAAATACTGATTCAATTAACACTTACGTACGTACACAGGCGCGTAGCCAGACATGGCATGAAAAAGTTTCCCCCGTAAATTTTTTTAATTGAGGTTATAGAAAAATGGGGTAATTTTTTATTAATAAACTATTATTAAAAAAATACTTTTGAAAAAGATTTCGGAGATTTAGTTTTTTGGAAAAAATAACATAATAAGCAAGAAGAAGAAAGAAATATATTACATCAGGATTGAGAAAAAAGAAATATATTACATCAGGATTGAGAAGAAAGAAATATATTACATCAGGATTGAGAAGAAAGAAATATATTACATCAGGATTGAGAAGAAAGAAATATATTACATCAGGATTGAGAAGAAAGAAACCATATTACATCAGGATTGACGTACGTAATCAAAGCCAGTGCTTTTGTGTTTTTTGCCTTTCTATGTTGTTGTCATAATAACTATTAAGGATTTGTCATCCACTGACTGAGATACAAGGCCATAATTTGCGAAGGTGTAGATGTTAAAATTTCATCCTTTTTGCGCATCGCCAAGGCCATAATTTGCGAAGGCGTAGATTTTAAAATTTCATCAGATTTCAGTGTTCAATTTATTTATGAGTTAAAGGTTAAGTTTAGGTTTGGTAATTTAAAATTAACCATCAAATTTGAATATAAAACTTACATAGTGTCATGCTAACGATGGTAAAATCCATACAAATAAATGTTTAATTAAGGAAAAAGTACCCTTTGCTAAATTCCACGTTAGTAAAACAATAAAAACAATAACAACAACAATTCGAATGCATTTCCACTATTCTCTCGTGAATGACATTAAGTAGGCCTAATATGTTCACAGTTTCACAGAATAATGTATACACTTTTGACAACATTTATTAATATTGTACCATCTCTTAAAAACGCACAACATTTAGCCCAAAACAGAATTGTTTAAAGTTAGGATCTGCCCATGTGAATTGGTGTAGTATTATTACTTATTACACAAACCCTAATGATCCATATAGGTTCTAGAAATACTCTGATAAATGCTTCTAATACGGAATTTGTATCCGTATAGGCCTATGTTAAAAAACGGAACACAAACATAAAGCGATTGCAGAATTTTGTTTCGTTTTAAGGTCCTAATTATATAACCGAAACAATACGTTAAGCCCGAGCCTCTATATATTTTCTGTACTTTCATATCGTAGTTTAAGTGACATACATATTTAAAGGTGAATAACAGCAATTGCAAGCGATATTGACATAGCTTATATAGTTATACTCAATAATGTATCAAAAACTCACTAATGAGTAGTGCTACAACCTTTATGTCATAGCCTGTAAATGGATAACCTGAACTTATGGTACCTTTTTTACCAAGGTTTCGTAATGTTTTACTTAAGTTACGGTATATTATTGGTTTGGTTTGCGATAAAAGTACCATGTGGGTCAAATCTCGACTATCGCTCAGTGATCAGTGAAGTAACTAGGGTCATAATTATTTGCAGGGGCCACTGGGGGTGCACGACTTTTTCTGAGGGTGCATGTCAAAAAGAGGAAATAGTTTTCAATCATACATGTCCACTCGTATGAATGTCAGTCTAATGAAGATCTACCTTTGAGCCCTCAAAAAGGTTTTAACAAATTAAACCGAAGCTTCACTGAGAATTTTAATATATGGAAAAAATTCATAAACGGTTTACAGACAACAGCGTGTGATTAATTCGATTGAATAAATTAATGTTACTTTAACCAATCCAGCTGAGATATTACCAAACGTATAAGGGTGCACCCCACTATTCAATAGTGACCAAATTCATGAGTTGAGCTCATTATCATAATTTGTATGCCCTAAAATATTTCGGAAAAACAAAGATTTTGAGGTCCATACATATGAGGGATTGTGTACAATTAGTCAAATATCATGAGTGTTCTAGATACACTAGGCTCAGAAAAAGTGGTCTTAATTTGCTTCCAAGCGTATGCCTTTTTTTTTCAAAATGGATGCTTGCCAGTGTGGGCTTTTCACATAGTGTAGAGGTTGGTTTCCATTGGGATGAGAATAAATCGATGGGCCTCTGGACTATCCATATGAAATTGAATACAAAATAAAAGTTTAGATATCAATTAATATTTAGTTTTTAAATTAGTTTTTAATGCTTTTTGAAAATGTTGTCTTTAGAATTAATTTCTATGGGAGCTTATATGGGCTGCACCCATAAATAATGCGCCTCAAACGGACTGAGCACATTACACTTGGATTTGGTATCGGATGGCTTGAAGATTATATCACCTGTGTTTGGCCCACAAAACAGAATTTATAAAACGAACGAACTTTAAAAGATAATATCGTTGTTAATGTCAGAAACTGTAAAATAAAAACGATATTTGACTGAAACGCCCTTTATTCTGATTGACATTCAATCGGAAGACTGCCCACACCCTCAGCCTGTTACGCCACTGACAGTGATCTTCCTTAAATCCCGTGCCCCCACAGTTACGCCCCTGACAGTGATCTTCCTTAAACCCCGTGCCCCCACAGTTACGCCCCTGACAGTGATCTTCCTTAAACCCCGTGCCCCCACAGTTACGCCCCTGACAGTGATCTTCCTTAAACCCCGTGCCCCCACAGTTACGCCCCTGACAGTGATCTTCCTTAAACCCTGTCAGTTTCGCCCCTGACAGTGATCTTCCTTAAACCCCGTGCCCCCACAGTTACGCCCCTGACAGTGATCTTCCTTAAACCCGTGCCCCACAGTTACGCCCCTGACAGTGATCTTCCTTAAACCCCGTGCCCCACAGTTACGCCCCTGACAGTGATCTTCCTTAAACCCCGTGCCACAGTTACGCCCCTGATCTTCCTTAAACCCCGTGCACAGTTACGCCCCTGACAGTGATCTTCCTTAAACCCCGTGCCCCCACAGTTACGCCCCTGACAGTGATCTTCCTTAAACTCCGTGCCGCCACAGTTACGCCCCTGACAGTGATCTTCCTTAAACCCCGTGCCCCCACAGTTACGCCCCTGACAGTGATCTTCCTTAAACCCCGTGCCCCCACAGTTACGCCCCTGACAGTGATCTTCCTTAAACCCCGTGGACCCACAGTTACGGCCCTGACAGTGATGTTGAGTAAACCCCGTGCCCCCACAGTTACGCCCTGACAGTGATCTTCCTTAAACCCGTGCCCCCACAGTTACGCCCCTGACAGTGATCTTCCTTAAACCCCGTGCCCCCACAGTTACGCCCCTGACAGTGATCTTCCTTAAACCCCGTGCCCCCACAGTTACGCCCCTGACAGTGATCTTCCTTAAACCCCGTGCCCCCACAGTTACGCCCCTGACAGTGATCTTCCTTAAACCCCGTGCCCCACAGTTACGCCCCTGACAGTGATCTTCCTTAAACCCGTGCCCACAGTTACGCCCCTGACGGTGATCTTCCTTAAACCCGTGCCCCCACAGTTACGCCCCTGACAGTGATCTTCCTTAAACCCGTGCCACAGTTACCCCTGACAGTGATCTTCCGTTACGCCCCTGACAGTGATCTTCCTTAAACCCCGTGCCCCCACAGTTACGCCACTGACAGTGATCTTCCTTAAACCCGTGCCCCACAGTTACGCCCTGACAGTGATCTTCCTTAAACCCCGTGCCCCCACAGTTACGCCCCTGACAGTGATCTTCCTTAAACCCCGTGCCCCACAGTTACGCCACTGACAGTGATCTTCCTTAAACCCCGTGCCCCACAGTTACGCCCCTGACAGTGATCTTCCTTAAACCCGTGCCCCCACAGTTACGCCCCTGACAGTGATCTTCCTTAAACCCGTGCCCCACAGTTACGCCACTGACAGTGATCTTCCTTAAACCCCGTGCCCCACAGTTACGCCCCTGACAGTGATCTTCCTTAAACCCCGTGCCCCACAGTTACGCCCCTGACAGTGATCTTCCTTAAACCCCGTGCCCCACAGTTACGCCCCTGACAGTGATCTTCCTTAAACCCCGTGCCCCACAGTTACGCCCCTGACAGTGATCTTCCTTAAACCCCGTGCCCCCACAGTTACGCCCTGACAGTGATCTTCCTTAAACCCGTGCCCCACAGTTACGCCCTGACAGTGATCTTCCTTAAACCCGTGCCCCCACAGTTACGCCCACTGACAGTGATCTTCCTTAAACCCCGTGCCCACAGTTACGCCCTGACAGTGATCTTCCTTAAACCCGTGCCCCACAGTTACGCCCCTGACAGTGATCTTCCTTAAACCCCGTGCCCCCACAGTTACGCCCCTGACAGTGATCTTCCTTAAACCCCGTGCCCCCACAGTTACGCCACTGACAGTGATCTTCCTTAACCCCCTGTCCCGAACAGTTACGCCCCTGACAGTGATCTTCCTTAAACCCCGTTCCCCCACAGTTACGCCCCTGACAGTGATCTTCCTTAAACCCCGTGCCGCCACAGTTACGCCCACTGACAGTGATCTTCCTTAAACCGCTGCCCCCACAGTTACGCCCCTGACAGTGATCTTCCTTAAACCCGTGCCCCACAGTTACGCCCCTGACAGTGATCTTCCTTAAACCCCGTGCCCCACAGTTACGCCCTGACAGTGATCTTCCTTAAACCCCGTGCCCCACAGTTACGCCCCTGACAGTGATCTTCCTTAAACCCGTGCCCCACAGTTACGCCCCTGACAGTGATCTTCCTTAAACCCCGTGCCCCCACAGTTACGCCACTGACAGTGATCTTCCTTAAACCCGTGCCCCCACAGTTACGCCCCACTGACAGTGATCTTCCTTAAACCCGTGCCCCACAGTTACGCCCCTGACAGTGATCTTCCTTAAACCCCGTGCCCCACAGTTACGCCCCTGACAGTGATCTTCCTTAAACCCCGTGCCCCCACAGTTACGCCCCTGACAGTGATCTTCCTTAAACCCGTGCCCCCACAGTTACGCCACTGACAGTGATCTTCCTTAAACCCGTGCCCCACAGTTACGCCCCTGACAGTGATCTTCCTTAAACCCGTGCCCCCACAGTTACGCCCCTGACAGTGATCTTCCTTAAACCCGTGCCCCACAGTTACGCCCTGACAGTGATCTTCCTTAAACCCGTGCCCCACAGTTACGCCACTGACAGTGATCTTCCTTAAACCCCGTGCCCCCACAGTTACGCCCCTGACAGTGATCTTCCTTAAACCCCGTGCCCCCACAGTTACGCCCCTGACAGTGATCTTCCTTAAACCCCGTGCCCCCACAGTTACGCCACTGACAGTGATCTTCCTTAAACCCGTGCCCCCACAGTTACGCCCCTGACAGTGATCTTCCTTAAACCCGTGCCCCACAGTTACGCCCCTGACAGTGATCTTCCTTAAACCCGTGTCCACAGTTACGCCACTGACAGTGATCTTCCTTAAACCCCGTGCCCCACAGTTACGCCCCTGACAGTGATCTTCCTTAAACCCCGTGCCCCACAGTTACGCCCCTGACAGTGATCTTCCTTAAACCTCGTGCCCCACAGTTACGCCCCTGACAGTGATCTTCCTTAAACCCCGTGCCCCCACAGTTACGCCCTGACAGTGATCTTCCTTAAACCCGTGCCCCCACAGTTACGCCCCTGACAGTGATCTTCTTTAAACCCGTGCTCCACAGTTACGCCCACTGACAGTGATCTTCATTAAACCCCGTGCCCCCACAGTTACGCCCTGACAGTGATCTTCCTTAAACCCGTGCCCCCACAGTTACGCCCCTGACAGTGATCTTCCTTAAACCCCGTGCCCCACAGTTACGCCACTGACAGTGATCTTCCTTAAACCCGTGCCCCCACAGTTACGCCACTGACAGTGATCTTCCTTAAACCCGTGCCCCCACAGTTACGCCCCTGACAGTGATCTTCCTTAAACCCCGTGCCCCACAGTTACGCCCCTGACAGTGATCTTCCTTTAACCTAGTGCCCCCACAGTTACGCCACTGACAGTGATCTTCCTTAAACCCCGTGCCCCCACAGTTACGCCCCTGACAGTGATCTTCCTTAAACCCCGTGCCCCCACAGTTACGCCCCTGACAGTGATCTTCCCAACCCCTGTCTACAGTTACGCCACTGACAGTGATCTTCTTTAAACCCGTGCCCCACAGTTACGCCCCTGACAGTGATCTTCCTTAAACCCGCGCCCCCCCAGGTCCTCCCCAGACAGTGATCTTCCTTAAAACCCGTGCCCCCACAGTTACGCCCCTGACAGTGATCTTCCTTAAACCCCGTGCCCCCACAGTTACGCCACTGACAGTGATCTTCCTTAAACCCCGTGCCCCCACAGTTACGCCCCTGACAGTGATCTTCCTTAAACCCGTGCCCCACAGTTACGCCTGACCCCCACAGTTACGCCCTGACAGTGATCTTCTTAAACCCCGTGCCCCCACAGTTACGCCACTGACAGTGATCTTCCTTAAACCCCGTGCCCCACAGTTACGCCCTGACAGTGATCTTCCTTAAACCCCGTGCCCCCACAGTTACGCCCCTGACAGTGATCTTCCTTAAACCCCGTGCCCCCACAGTTACGCCCCTGACAGTGATCTTCCTTAACCCTCGTGCCCCCACAGTTACGCCACTGACAGTGATCTTCCTTCACGCCCTTCCGACCTCAGTTACGCCCCTGACAGTGATCTTCCTTAAACCCCGTGCCCCCACAGTTACGCCCCTGACAGTGATCTTCCTTAAACCCGTGACCCCACTGTTACGCCACTGACAGTGATCTTCCTTAAACCCCGTGCCCCCACAGTTACGCCCTGACAGTGATCTTCCTTAAACCCGTGCCCCCACAGTTACGCCCCTGACAGTGATCTTCCTTAAACCCGTGCCCCACAGTTACGCCACTGACAGTGATCTTCCTTAAACCCCGTGCCCCACAGTTACGCCCCTGACAGTGATCTTCCTTAAACCCGTGCCCCCACAGTTACGCCCCTGACAGTGATCTTCCTTAAACCCCGTGCCCCACAGTTACGCCCTGACAGTGATCTTCTTTAAACCCGTGCCCCCACAGTTACGCCCTGACAGTGATCTTCCTTAAACCCCGTGCCCACAGTTACGCCCTGACAGTGATCTTCCTTAAACCCCGTGCCCCCACAGTTACGCCACTGACAGTGATCTTGCTTGAAACCAGTGCCCACAAAGTTGCGCCCCTGACCGTGATCTTCCCTAAACCCCGTGCCCCACAGTTACGCCCTGACAGTGATCTTCCTTAAACCCGTGCCCCACAGTTACGCCCTGACAGTGATCTTCTTTAAACCCCGTGCCCCCACAGTTACGCCACTGACAGTGATCTTCCTTAAACCCAGGGCCCCCACAGTTACGCCCTGACAGTGATCTTCCTTAAACCCGTGCCCCACAGTTACGCCCCTGACAGTGATCTTCCTTAAACCCCGTGCCCCCACAGTTACGCCCCTGACAGTGATCTTCCTTAATCCCCGTGCCCCCACAGTTACGCCCCTGACAGTGATCTTCCTTAAACCCCGTGCCCCCACAGTTACGCCCCTGACAGTGATCTTCCTTAAACCCCGTGCCCCTACAGTTACGCCCCTGACAGTGATCTTCCTTAAACCCCGTGCCCCCACAGTTACGCCCCTGACAGTGATCTTCCTTAAACCCCGTGCCCCCACAGTTACGCCACTGACAGTGATCTTCCTTAAACCCCGTGCCCCCACAGTTACGCCACTGACAGTGATCTTCCTTAAACCCCGTGCCCCCACAGTTACGCCCCTGACAGTGATCTTCCTTAAACCCGTGCCCCCACAGTTACGCCCTGACAGTGATCTTCCTTAAACCCGTGCCCCACAGTACCGCCCTGACAGTGATCTTCCTTAAACCCCGTGCCCCCACAGTTACGCCCCTGACAGTGATCTTCCTTAAACCTCGTGCCCCACAGTTACGCCCCTGACAGTGATCTTCCTTAAACCCGTGCCCCCACAGTTACGCCCCTGACAGTGATCTTCCTTAAACCCCGTGCCCCACAGTTACGCCCTGACAGTGATCTTCCTTAAACCCGTGCCCCCACAGTTACGCCACTGACAGTGATCTTCCTTAAACCCGTGCCCCACAGTTACGCCCTGACAGTGATCTTCCTTAAACCCCGTGCCCCACAGTTACGCCCCTGACAGTGATCTTCCTAAACCCCGTGCCCCCACAGTTACGCCCCTGACAGTGATCTTCCTTAAACCCGTGCCCCCACAGTTACGCCCCTGACAGTGATCTTCCTTAAACCCGTGCCCCCACAGTTACGCCCTGACAGTGATCTTCCTTAAACCCCGTGCCCCACAGTTACGCCACTGACAGTGATCTTCCTTAAACCCCGTGCCCCCACAGTTACGCCCTGACAGTGATCTTCCTTAAACCCCGTGCCCCCACAGTTACGCCCCTGACAGTGATCTTCCTTAAACCCCGTGCCCCTACAGTTACGCCCACTGACAGTGATCTTCCTTAAACCCCGTGCCCCCACAGTTACGCCCTGACAGTGATCTTCCTTAAACCCGTGCCCCACAGTTACGCCCTGACAGTGATCTTCCTTAAACCCCGTGCCCCCACAGTTACGCCCTGACAGTGATCTTCCTTAAACCCGTGCCCCACAGTTACGCCCTGACAGTGATCTTCCTTAAACCCGTGCCCCACAGTTACGCCCTGACAGTGATCTTCCTTTAAACCCCGTGCCCCACAGTTACGCCCTGACAGTGATCTTCCTTAAACCCGTGCCCCTACAGTTACGCCCCTGACAGTGATCTTCCTTAAACCCCGTGCCCCCACAGTTACGCCCCTGACAGTGATCTTCTTTAAACCCCGTGCCCCCACAGTTACGCCCCTGACAGTGATCTTCCTTAAACACCGTGCCCCACAGTTACGCCCCTGACAGTGATCTTCCTTAAACCCGTGCCCCACAGTTACGCCCTGACAGTGATCTTCCTTAAACCCCGTGCCCCTACAGTTACGCCCCTGACAGTGATCTTCCTTAAACCCCGTGCCCCCACAGTTACGCCCCTGACAGTGATCTTCCTTAAACCCCGTGCCCCCACAGTTACGCCCTGACAGTGATCTTCCTTAAACCCATGCCCCCACAGTTACGCCCCTGACAGTGATCTTCCTTAAACCCGTGCCCCCACAGTTACGCCCTGACAGTGATCTTCCTTAAACCCGTGCCCCACAGTTACGCCCCTGACAGTGATCTTCCTTAAACCCGTGCCCCACAGTTACGCCCCTGACAGTGATCTTCCTTAAACCCCGTGCCCCACAGTTACGCCCCTGACAGTGATCTTCTTAAACCCGTGCCCCACAGTTACGCCCTGACAGTGATCTTCCTTAACCCCGTGCCCCTACAGTTACGCCCCTGACAGTGATCTTCCTTAAACCTCGTGCCCCCACAGTTACGCCACTGACAGTGATCTTCCTTAAACCCCTGGCCCCCACAGTTACGCCCCTGACAGTGATCTTCCTTAAACCCCGTGCCCCCACAGTTACGCCCCTGACAGTGATCTTCCTTAAACCCCGTGCCCCCACAGTTACACCCCTGACAGTGATCTTCTTTAAACCCCGGCCCCCACAGTTACGCCACTGACAGTGATCTTCCTTAAACCCCGTGCCCCCACAGCTACGCCCCTGACAGTGATCTTCCTTAAACCCCGTGCCCCCACAGTTACGCCCCTGACAGTGATCTTCCTTAAACCCCGTGCCCCCACAGTTACGCCACTGACAGTGATCTTCCTTAAACCCCGTGCCCCTACAGTTACGCCCCTGACAGTGATCTTCCTTAAACCTCGTGCCCCCACAGTTACGCCACTGACAGTGATCTTCCTTAAACCCCGTGCCCCCACAGTTACGCCACTGACAGTGATCTTCCTTAAACCCCGTGCCCCCACAGTTACGCCCCTGACAGTGATCTTCCTTAAACCCCGTGCCCCCACAGTTACGCCCCTGACAGTGATCTTCTTTAAACCCCGTGCCCCCACAGTTACGCCACTGACAGTGATCTTCCTTAAACCCCGTGCCCCCACAGTTACGCCCCTGACAGTGATCTTCCTTAAACCCCGTGCCCCCACAGTTACGCCCCTGACAGTGATCTTCCTTAAACCCCGTGCCCCCACAGTTACGCCACTGACAGTGATCTTCTTTAAACCCCGTGCCCCCACAGTTACGCCCCTGACAGTGATCTTCCTTAAACCCCGTGCCCCCACAGTTACGCCCCTGACAGTGATCTTCTTTAAACCCCGTGCCCCCACAGTTACGCCACTGACAGTGATCTTCCTTAAACCCCGTGCCCCCACAGTTACGCCCCTGACAGTGATCTTCCTTAAACCCCGTGCCCCACAGTTACGCCCCTGACAGTGATCTTCCTTAAACCCGTGCCCCCACAGTTACGCCACTGACAGTGATCTTCTTTAAACCCTGTGCCCCCACAGTTACGCCCCTGACAGTGATCTTCCTTAAACCCCGTGCCCCCACAGTTACGCCCCTGACAGTGATCTTCTTTAAACCCCGTGCCCCCACAGTTACGCCACTGACAGTGATCTTCCTTAAACCCCGTGCCCCCACAGTTACGCCCCTGACAGTGATCTTCCTTAAACCCCGTGCCCCCACAGTTACGCCCCTGACAGTGATCTTCCTTAAACCCCGTGCCCCCACAGTTACGCCACTGACAGTGATCTTCTTTAAACCCCGTGCCCCCACAGTTACGCCCCTGACAGTGATCTTCCTTAAACCCCGTGCCCCCACAGTTACGCCCCTGACAGTGATCTTCCTTAAACCCCGTGCCCCCACAGTTACGCCCCTGACAGTGATCTTCCTTAAACCCCGTGCCCCCACAGTTACGCCCCTGACAGTGATCTTCCTTAAACCCCGTGCCCCCACAGTTACGCCCTGACAGTGATCTTCCTTAAACCCCATGCCCCCACAGTTACGCCCCTGACAGCGATCTTCCTTAAACGAGCACGCTAGTTGAAATGTAGAGAAGACAGTATATGGTTCTTATCAAAACCACAATCGATCTGAGCGATAGTTGAATTTAACTCGCATGACGTTACCGCAAATCGATAATAACTATTAAGGACTTGTCATCCACTGACGGAGATACATTGATTTTTGATTATTTTTCTGAAGTAGGCCTGGCCATGCTGAAGAATATACAACAGATTTAAGAGAGAGATTGGTCTATCAATAGGTCCAGAACAGAGACCTACTCTGTATCAACCTACAAACGTATAGCCAAAAATACAAAAACAATTAATTAACGTTATTACTTAACTGACGGAAAAACAAAAAGTATAGACAAACAAGAAGGACATTATGACCAAATGAATATGATAATGGAATGACTGAAGATGTAACCTACTTGTAGTTAAAGAGAAAGATACAGAAGAGCAATTCGTTCAGATTATTACATCTGAACATCTTAATGTATACGAGAAAAGGATGTTATTATTTGTTTCCACGGATATGGCTTATAATTTGAAAGTGGAGCTCTAAGCAAATATTAATTAATCTTTTCCCATCTTAAGACACGTTATGTCATAAAGAAACTAAATAGCATACGTTTTATTATCAAAACTCACATTAAAACATCGTAAAAAGTCACTTTCTTAGAACGCCTTTGTGTTTAATTCAGAAGCTAGTTTTTCGCTATTTTAACGGCAATTTCCAGAAATATTATTTTGGCATTGTTTATCCCCCATACAAAAAGAGATTCTGACGACTATTTTGTGAAATATCACATTTGAAAGTGTTTGATATCATTCCTAAAAGGAAATTATCGATATTCCAATGAAATTTACGGAAATTGCCAATAAATCACGGGCGATTTATCCTTCAGGTCCACTGGAGGAAAAACAATTATGGTCCTCTTACGTTTACGAATCGCCTTTCCGATGTTGCCCTTGCAAATTCAAGAAATTATTTATATTTTCTTAGAGCCCTCTTTAACAGGTTCAGAAGTCTAAACACACTATTATCTCTAATTCTGAGAACAGTAATTAATAGTCTATAATTAGCATTTCAGTAGTCAGGATTCTACCATTGAACAGAACTTACATATGGGTATCTACACGTCCAAGTTTAACGATACAGGGGTCTATAGATTGGTGAAATTCTTGCGTCGGGAGATAAACAATTGATTTAATTTTGCCCTACACCGACGTGTGTATAGTACTGTATGCTCAGTGCTTTCCGAGTGTCTGTGAAAAACTACACAGGCGACTCGGGCGGGATTCGAACCCACGACCTCCTGCTTACTAGTGCAGACGCCCGAGTCGCCTGTGTAGTTTTTTCACAGACACTCGGAAAGCACTGAGCATACAGTGCTATACACACGTCGGTGTAGGGCAAAATTAAATCAATTGATACAGGGGTCATTTAAACAAAATATCTGTTATCAAATCAGTAATATATTTTGCTAATGGCAACTCTTAAGAAATACTCAATGAACCCACTAACAGGGTCAAAATAAAACACTTAGGCAACAGACAACAATGCTATCATATTTTACTGTCACGAGGTATACTAATAACAACTTACCCAATCATGCAACGATGAGCCCCACGTCAGGTCTTGGAATTCAAACAGGTTTTTTGTTGTTTGGTTTTCGGAGTTGTCCTTCTCCTGGATGATCTACTTACAAGCAGGAGATCCTCATCTTCCCCTTCTTCATCAAAAAGCTTGGTTATATTTTGAGTGGAATGATTTTTTAATTGATTATGGATAGTGGGTAATTATTTTATGAGAGGTTACTAATAAGTGAATAAAACTTCGGTTAGGGGCGTGGCCGCTGTTAATGGAATAAGTGAAGTCCATTAACAGCGGCCACTCCCCTAATCAGCGATCATTATCAGCCGGTAAAGACCGTTTAAAAAAAAAATTCTGCCGTCTCTATTACACGCTTACGTTCCCATACATACTTCAGAACCAGACTAATTTAGAAATAGATATCGCGCACTAAGGTTTGTTTTTACCAAATGGAGCATTCATGTACCATGTCGAAGTCGGATGACGGAACACGGCGATACATCATATTTGGCGCAAACATCCTAGTAGACAACATTTCCACACATTTGAAGCCTCGTTCAATGTAATTACTATACTTTTTTACATTTGATAGCTTGAAAATAGATTTAAAACAATATTTAAACAAATACATTTTACAACGATAACCAAAATTTTACTGAGCTTCAACCTCCCCCCCGAAAAAAAAAATTTAAGCTTCACATTTGATAGTTTGAAATGAATTTTTTTTTAGTTAAATAAATAAATAAATAAATAAATAAATACATAAATACATAAATAAATAAATAAATAAAATGATAGCCACAAATTTCTCCGAGCTTCAAAACCTCCTTACTTTCGGAATTTAATAATAAGCTTCTTTGGCAAAAGGATATGGTTATGGTGAGGTTATTGTGATATTTGTGACCATGTCAAAAGTGTATACAATCATCCTTGTCCCTGGGGACGAGGTTGGTACACAATGCATTCATCATATCTAGAGCGTTTAATATTATGCTCGTTCAGGCGGTATGTTTCCAAACACAAAATTCTAAACCTGGTCTTTACCGGCCGTTGATACACCCACACATGATCTCGTTTCGACCAATCACAATGTCTAAACTGTTCAAGGTATTTATGAATATAGATTTACTGTGATTTAACGTAGCCTGAGTCGCAATGAAACAATGAATTCCCATCGAGGGTAATTAAAAACAATGTTTCTTTGGTAGTACCTAAAATAATAATAACTATAGCTCAAGTGTTTGTTAGAACAAACACACGGTGTTCGTGTCAACTTCCGGTTCAATCACATTATCATTGATGATGTCAATCATATTTTGCAAAGGTGTATCATCTTTTATTATAACAATATCAATTTCATATTCGAAAGACCTATAAATTTTGCTTTAGAATGTTGAATTTGAACTTCCTGTTTAGACCGAAAGTAAAGGTCAGATGAGGTGATTTGAAGCTCAGATATATGAAAATTATTATTTTTCTGAACCCGCCGCCAGAGGGCACTGTGACCGGTGATGACGTCATCGGTCACATTTTTGAAAAGGTCACATGTCAATAGTAATTTCGTCCACGGAAGGCACGCCCAAATACCATATCATGGACTCTATATAAGTGCTTCAGAATATTTTTTCACTTAAACTTCCGGTTTCGACCGGAAGGGGAGGTCAGATTGGGTCATGTCTGTTGAAATATTAAAATTGGATTTTAGTGTATTTCGACATCTGATGACGTCACCGCGACGTCACAACTTTACCTGAAACTATATGTCATAACGTTATTCACAACTATTGTTATGGTCTAAGTATGTGTCAAGTTTGAAGGCTCTGTGAACTTTGGAACTATGTTTTTTTGTTCGATAAGTCTCATCAAGAAGGAGAAGACAAAAAAACTAGAGCTCAAGTGTTTGTTAGAACAAACACACGGTGTTAGTGTCAACTTCCAGTTCAGTCAAATTATCGTCGATGATGTCAATCATATTTTACAAACGTGTATCATCTTTTATTATAACAATATCAATTTCATATTCGAAAGACCTATCAATTTTGCTTTAGAATGTTGAATTTGAACTTCCTGTTTAGACAGGAAGTAAAGGTCATGTCAGGTGATTTGAAGGTCATATATATGACACAATAAAACTTCCTTGTGATCATGAAAAAATAACGTTAGTACCTGCTTTGGTTCAATATCTGAGATAGGGGCGCTCTGAACATTGATGATGTCAAACATATTTTTTTTAAAGATAAGATGTCACTAATCACTTCATTCACAGAAGTCATATTCAAATTTCCTCTGGTTTTGGGGATAGAAAATTATTATTTTTCTAAACCCGCCGCCTGAGGGCGCTGTGACAGGTGATGACGTCATCAGTCACACTTTTGAAAAGGTCAATAGTAATTCTGTACACGGAAGGCACGCCCGAATACCATATCATGGACTCTATATAAGTGCTTCAGAATATTTGTTCACTTAAACTTCCGGTTTTGACCGGAAGGGGAGGTCAGATTGGGTCATGTCTGTGTACGAAATGTCACACAATTCAAGATCTGTAAGATGATGCAAAGATTGTGTAAATATCTTTTGTGGTTCATGACATATGATTTTTTTAAATATTAAAATTGGATTTTAGTGTATTTCGATATCTGATGACGTCACCACGACATCACAACTTTACCTGAAACTATATGTCATAACGTTATTCACAACTACATGTTATGGTCTAAATATGTGTCAAGTTTGAAGGCTCTGTGATCTTTGGAACTATGTTTTTTTTGTTCGATAAGTCTCATCAAGAAGGAGAAGAAAAACTAGAACTCAAAATGTTTGTTAGAACTGTGACGAAAATGCCCCCTACATAGTTATGGGTCATTTTCATCAATCTTACCTTAATAATCATTACTGGTAGCTATTAATGTTTTCGGTGACATTTGTTTTCTAAGCTTCTCTTGATTATTTCTAAATATTTATGATGTGAATTGACTTGTGTGTAACTGTTGTCGTTATTCACGTGAGCATGCTGTTCACACACTATGCTATAAATAGAGTTTGTGTAAATGCAAGATGGCGGATTTCAGTATAAGTCAACGGCTATGATTGGTCCTAAGTTTGCAAATTATTATCTGTAAATTTAGCATAAAAAACACAGATTTTCAAAAGTAGAAAGTTACCAAGTTTTATTTTGTATAAAATTTGCCCATTATATGATATTTATTGATGAATCTTTTCATACTACCGAAATAAGTAGTACTCTTTGTAAAATTATCGTCTGCTCAGAGTGTTTACAAAGTTTATGAATATTCATGAATGACCTCAAACATTTTTTATCAATGAAATTAAGCGGTGTTTACGTTCATTCGTGAACTCAATTGACGGCCTTAATTAGGAAACAGTATTATTTAATTAACAAGATCTTTTACTTAAATAGAAAGGGCAGATATTAAATGATGTTTCAGATCATTTATTAGGAATTAAACTGTATAAATATGTGATTTAGAGCTGATTTTGAATCTTGTAATTTAGACAACTTTTGCTTATGTTGAGATTAAGGGGGCGTGGCTTGTTTACTGTGCGTAAAACTTTTCGTGCGTAAAGGCGCGCAGTTTAAATGGTATAAATAGGGCGAATTTTTAGATCGGAGTCTGTGTTGCTGATCTCTGACAGGTATGTGCTGTACTTAATATTTTGTGAAGTTTAATTATCAGAAATTTAGAGGAACTTTGAACTTGGCAATGAGTTATTTTAGATGAAGTTACTAGTATGAATAATTGATATGACCTTTGCCTCCACATTTAATCTGAATAATTCATTTTGGATGAATATTTCCTGAATGATATCTGATGACGTCACCACGACGTCACAACTTTACCTGAAACAATGTCATAACGTTATTACTACTACATGGTCACTCACTACTACATGGTCTAAGTATGTGTCAAGTTTGAAGGCTCTGTGAACTTTAGAACTATGTTTTTTCTTGTTCGATAAGTCTCATCGAGAAGGAGAAGAAAACAAAATTTTCAAGAGGTGTTCGCGCTGCCGCACGAACACCTAAAAAAACCGAACAATTTCAAGAGGTGTTCGCGCTGTCGCACGTACACCTAATAATACAATTATATATAAAACTACTTAATAATATCATCAACTTTATTATTAGGTGTATTTTGTTATTTTTGAATAAGCAATTCCATTTTACAGTCAAGACAAAGACTTCCAACAAGGATATGACTAACACCTGCAAAACTGGTCTAAAGACAGTTATTATCCTCTTTGTATTTTAAACGCAACTGACAGCAACGCTGACATCATCGCATTCAGACTGGTTCCACGTACTGTATGCATGATACATCATCGCATTCAGACTGGTTCCACGTACTGTATGCATGATACATCATCGCATTCAGACTGGTTCCACGTACTGTATGCATGATACATCATCGCATTCAGACTGGTTCCACGTACTGTATGCATGATACATCATCGCATTCAGACTGGTTCCACGTACTGTATGCATGATACATCATCGCATTCAGACTGGTTCCACGTACTGTATGCATGATACATCATCGCATTCAGACTGGTTCCACGTACTGTATGCATGATACATCATCGCATTCAGACTGGTTCCACGTACTGTATGCATGATACATCATCGCATTCAGACTGGTTCCACGTACTGTATGCATGATACATCATCGCATTCAGACTGGTTCCACGTACTGTATGCATGATACATCATCGCATTCAGACTGGTTCCACGTACTGTATGCATGATACATCATCGCATTCAGACTGGTTCCACGTACTGTATGCATGATACATCATCGCATTCAGACTGGTTCCACGTACTGTATGCATGATACATCGCATTCAGACTGGTTCCACGTACTGTATGCATGATACATCATCGCATTCAGACTGGTTCCACGTACTGTATGCATGATACATCATCGCATTCAGACTGGTTCCACGTACTGTATGCATGATACATCATCGCATTCAGACTGGTTCCACATACTGTATACATGATATGCATGTCATTTGAAGTGGTAACTTATTACTGCTCAGGGTCTGACCCGGCGAGAATAAATATGATTAGTTTACACAACGACCTTACAGCGGCCTACCGATTTGACATCAACCTTAGTGTGCCGTGGTTTTGCGTTTTCACGAAGAACACAAACTTTACATAGCCGAGTGCCACTTCGTCAAAATGCAACCCAAGCTTTGTGTACACTTTTTTTTAACGAACACAAACATTATATTTTCAGCGGTTAATACTTAGTAATGAAGAACTACAAGAGAGTCCAAAACAAAAACAACATATTTCCATTAATCGAAAGTTCAGAAGTGACATCAATTCAAAAATATTAATTTTTGATGAAGAAACCGAGTCGTGAAACAGGGACTTGTTTAACAATAATATCGAGGCCAATTATACAACTATTTTCTCTTTTATATTAAACAAATTAAATTCTGTCCCTGACTCTGCCTTCTGTACCTTTTTCTTTTGTGTTCATTTCACACCTGACTAACTTCTGCTCATTCTTGTGTTCATGTATGAATGTATGTATTCTGTCTCATTTTGCCTTTGAGAAAGAACCTGCTAGGTTCGAAACGTAAGGCCAATAACCATTACTTTAAATTTAATATAATTATAAATAAAACAACTTAATTTATATATATTAACACAAAATGTAATTGATATTTTGTGATATTTCCAACATATTCCGATAGTTTATTTTTATTTGTGTTATAACATAGCTATAAGTACATAAACATGCTCGTTTTCATACTATTGATAAAATATGATTTATGCTATTTCTCAAAGAGACACTTTAATATATTAAAGGGGATGAACGTTATTGGTTGGCGAAACTGTTTTTACTAATACACTCAGAGATATAGTAAACAAAGGTTAAGTAGAAAAGGTTATGTAAACAAAAACTTAATTGAAGTAAAAACACAGTTAAAATAATACAAATCTGTTTTGTAAATGAAAAATACAATACAAATACAAAGAGTAAAAATTTAACTTTACCCGAGTTGTGTAAGTTTTACTTATGTTATAAAGAAATTTTACAGTTGTTTAGTAGAATTTTACTATGAAAGTGTACAAAAGACATGATTTTATGTAAAGTCCCCCTCGAGGCGTGTTTTAACGTCAAATTCAAGATGGAGAACACGAAGGCGAATAATGCCACAGCAATGGAAGTTTTGTCAACTGATTGAGGCGGTTGAAGATAAATAATTGTTGAGTAATTAAGCTTTATTGTTCGTCTCATTAGTTATGCCTGAATCGTTTGTGGGATGAGATATCCGCGTGTACATCAGCATGCAGCGAGTGGTTTTCACTATGCGTTCACACAAATGTATACAGTGTACTGAAGTCATGTACCATACATTATGCATATACGCCCAGTGACGACCGCTTCGTACAAGTCATTGTGAAAGTATGTACATGCATGTAGTATCGCGGCCACATTTTGGCTTTCTCGTGAAGAATTGAGGCTTACCCTGAACCTGCTAGGTTCAAACGTAAGGCCAATAACCATTATTTTAAATTCAATATAATTATAAATAAAACAACTTAATTTATATATAATAACACAAAATGTAATTGATATTTTGTGATAATTTATTGTTTCTTTCCAACATATTCCGATAGTTTATTTTTATTTTTGTTATAATATAGCTATAAGTTCGTAAACATGCTCGTTTTCATACTATTGATAACACATGATTTATGCCGTTTCCCACGAGGCGTGTTTTAACGTCAAATTCAAGATGGAGAACACGAAGGCGAATAATGCCACAGCAATGGAAGTTTTGTCAACTGATTGAGGCGGTTGAAGATAAATAATTGTTGAGTAATTAATCTATATTGTTCGTCTCATTAGTTAAGGTTAAGCCTGAATCGTTTGTGGGATGAGATATCCGCGTGTACTCAGCATGCAGCGAGTGGTTTTAACTACACGTTCACACACATGTATACAGTGTACCGCAGTCATGTACCATACATACTATACGCACAGCGACGACCGCTTCGTACAAGTCATTGTGAAAGTACAGTATGTGCATGCATGTAGTGTTGCGGCCACATAGTTCTGGCTTCCTCGTTAAGAATTGAGGCTTAACCTGAACTAAAGAGAAGAACAATATTTAAAAATTCAACATTTGTTTAACCTTCAAATACCTCAAGTAGTTGAGGAAATCCAGTTGTAACTGGGCCAGATACAAAACAAAACTCCCATAGGCCCATTACCAAACACTAACGTAAGAAAGACAACATACCCATTACAAATTTTTATACAATTTACGTACAATAGAGGTAAATATTTTAAAATAAAATTACCAAATATCGCAGTAATACGTTATACATCTGTTAAGTAACATTTTACCCAACGCCTGTTTGGTAAAGTTTTACTTAATTATAGGAGGTTCACCAGGAACATCTAAAGCAGGATAAAATTGTACACAACCTGTGTAATTAATTGTTTCTTTGTTTTATGCTCACTCTCTTTTAATCAAGATATACATTAAACTACCAGCCGATTCAAGTTTGTATATTACGTCGTTGTGTCCTTAACGTAACGAGTGTGTAGCGAAAGTAGTGAATATTTTGTATATATTCATTATTAACATTTTAATATATTTTGATATTTTTCAATGACCAATTTTATACTCAAGACAAAGACTTCCAACACCAAAAATAAGGCCACCCGAAAAACTGCTCCGAAGAATGAATGCATGCCACAGTAATACCTGTGTGATTGTTTGATTCAGTACTTTTCAAGGTTCTCTTTGTTGTTTTATATCTTTTGTTTCGAAGTGGCGGCCAAGGTGTGTTATCTTGATCAAGAGCAGGACCAGAGAGGCAAACTCCGATGGGTAAAGCCAGTTGATCTCAAGGATCGCTGCTCATGCACAAGCATCAGACCAGGCGGCGTTAACATGTATACACCGCAGAGACACTACGAACCACACTACACCGATCATCCACTGTTCACGGATGATCAGGAAAAGATTCGCATGTATTTCAATTGTCAAGGTGAGCCTTTGAAGAGTGCAATCGTGGTTACAATTAATAAATAAAAATAAAAATTACATTATTGGGCTACGTGTCATTGGTAATATCACATTAAGCTGAAAGCATAGCCAACTTGGAGTGAAGTATTATGTCACGGGTGCTCTCATTTAGGTCTACAGTTGTAAAAATCAAATTGCAAATTAATAAATGGACAAACATTACTTGTGTCTATAAAAATGCATGGTTAGTTGGGATATATATCAGCATTGAGAAAGAATGCTACCCTCTTTCTACTAGTACCTGTGATTCAAATTCATTTGAATGTTTCCCCTTTTTCAGAATTCTTCTTTAAAAGAATATCTATAACCAAAGAGCTTCCTTGGGCGGGCCCTGAACCGAAGTCTGTTGCCACCAGCGTCACAAATGTCTCCCATTGAAAATTACACATTAGGCCAATTTCATACAGAGCTGCTAAACATCTATAGTTGCTATACTAGTGGTTCTTCACAGAACCACCTTATTTTAATTAATTTTAATTAATTTCTTATCAAACTTTATCTAGTTTGTTCAGTTGATACGGAGGAGCATCTTGGTATGGAGAATGGTGATATCCCAGATGACAGCATCACAGCCTCATCATTTTGGCATAACAAAGCATACACTGCACCTCATAGGACACGACTTAATACTCAAGGTATAACTGATATACCAGTTGAATATAATCCTTATATTATAATGAATCATAAGAAACTACAACCAAAGTGACAGAAGACAAGAAACAAGAAATTAATTCAAAAGGATGTAAACATTGTGACGGTTGGACAACAGGTCAGCATATATTTGAGATATTTTAGAGATATGAACAAATGTTACCATAAATTAAAACCACAACATTTTACCAGGTCAGAGAGCAAAATACTACACTATAATTATATTAGTAGTTGTAAATACAATTGACAATCAGGTACAATATCGGGATGTTTTAGTTGAATATTTGAATTAAAGATGCATATCTTTATTTTTCGTCAGTTTTGGTTTAAATCTGTACATTTATCTTGTCCTTGTAGAGGTATAAATTAAACTTTCTCTTTAAATGAGTTATATCACAAAATAACTGACCAGGACATATATTTATTTTTCTTAATTACATTTCTCTTTGGTATCTTCTTTCTCTTTCTTTAACTACAAGTAGGTTTATATATCATCAGGCATTCCACTACAATATTCACTTAGTCACTTGTCCTTCTTGTTTGTCTGTACTTTTTGTTTGTCTGTCAGTTTTGATGTTTGGTGTTGTAATGCTGTTCTATGTTAAGGGCACTCCAATACAACCCTTTGCTTACCTGTGCCTCATTACACAATTTTGCACTCCAATACAACCCTTTGCTTACCTGTGCCTCATTACACAATTACCTGTGCCTCATTACACAATTTTGCACTCCAATATAACCCTTTGCTTACCTGTGCCTCATTACACAATTATGCACTCCAATATAACCCTTTGCTTACCTGTGCCTCATTACACAATTTTGCACTCCAATATAACCCTTTGCTTACCTGTGCCTCATTACACAGTTTTGCACTCCAATATAACCCTTTGCTTACCTGTGCCTCATTACACAATTATGCACTCCAATATAATCCTTTGCTTACCTGTGCCTCATTACACAATTATGCACTCTAATACAACCCTTTGCTTACCTGTGCCTCATTACACAATTATGCACTCCAATATAACCCTTTGCTTACCTGTGCCTCATTACACAATTTTGCACTCCAATATAACCCTTTGCTTACCTGTGCCTCATTACACAATTTTGCACTCCAATATAACCCTTTGCTTACCTGTGCCTCATTACACAATTTTGCATTCTGTATTTTATTGGCTAAAATATTTGTATGGAAATTTATAATGGAATATTATAATATTGAAATGAATTGAGAAAGAAACATCAAGCTTTATAAAGTGAATAAATGAATTAATAATACAGCGTGATAAATTAAATTATGTATCCCCCACAAATGAACAGCGGGGGATACAGGATGACATATAATGCGGACACACACCTAAACGGAGGAATTGTACTGCAGGAAAAAGGAGAACATTGTCAAAAAAGGGGCATTCTGCCACAAATCGTATGTTAAATGACTTCCATGGAGCACTTGTCCCCTTAAACGAAATTAAAAGGACAGGCTCCATTTACGACAGTCGCATTTATGCATGCATCAACGATATGCAGTGACAGTTTCCAGTAACGACTATTAGTTTGACAAATAAATGACCCAAAAATTACTCCAAAAGTGGTGCCTGGTGTCACAATATCTTGCAATACAAGATATTAATCAGAATTTCAAGACGGTAAAATGAGCACGGAGCATGTATATTTACTGAGTATCTATCGTCATATTTGATGTAGGGTCTTTATTACTGGGTAAACAGGTTATGCTGCTGCCTGGTGTGCTGGCGTAGGTGATTCCCAGCCCTGGATACAAGTTGACTTCAATACCACGGTATCCATCACTGGTCTGATTACACAAGGCCGTGCCAGCAGTGACCGTACTGACCAATGGGTGAAGACATTCAATGTGTCTATACCAAGTGATAGCGGTCATCTTTGGGGTTTGGTGACCGATACAGACGGTGCACCAATGGAGGCAAGTAATAAAGACTATACACACTGTGGGGACAATTGATGGATATACTTAAATAGAACTTAACAGTAACCCAATTATAACTTTATTTCGTGAACTGTAAAGTAATAGTTCTCATGATTGTGTTGTGAAATGTAATTTTTAAGACGGTATTTATTTGCCTTTGCATGAGTCAAACAATATCATTGTTCTGATAACCAAAAATTTACTATCAATTGCAAACAATCTTCATAACTGTGTTGTATTAATAGCATTAAATTATGTTTGTTTGATTGTTAACAGTTCATCGGTAACACTGATGGAGAGACTCAGGTGACCACAAGATTCAGGGAGGTACTGTACACTACAGCTATTCGCATTCAACCAACTAGTTGGAACAACCACTGCAGCATGCGTTTTGAAGTGATAGGATGTTATCACTAAAAATACAACCATACAACTTAATAAGAAGTCACAAAAATGTAATTCATGATTTTTTCAATAACAAATAGTCGTATCGTATTTATTTGTAGCCCATGCTTCAAGTGATAAATGTGTAGATTATTATGTGTATTTCATATATCATGCAAAATGAACATTAAACATGGTTAAAACTCCATCATTTCTGACCAAAACAAATTACTTAGTCAGCTCTCTATTATCTGAGAAAGACGTTTATCGGGATGTTTGACTTGGAAGATGTTACAGACCAATCCAGCCTTTTGATCAAACGTCACGAATTAACCAATACGGTCACGCCGGTCATGGGCTTGCGGCTTTTTTGATACGGGTGAGTGTCTGAGTTTTCCAGCGTTGCTAAGTGTGGGTCGGAACTATTGCAAATTCTGCATTGGTGTTGTTTCCTGGTACGATGCGACATGATATATTTATGAGGTGTATGTATGCAGACGATGCACTTATTGCACGTGACTCCTTCAACTTTAATACTTGCTGAAGACGTCACCTCATGAATATTCATACCAAATCGAGACATCTTCTCTTTAATATCTTTACTACCTCGTAAATCGCATGGGATATTTCGATGATTAACTTATTTCTTTTTTGAAAATATAAAAGGTTCCGTGTACTGTAATAAGTGAAAACAGATTTAAGCTTTAGTATTGATATCATCCGTGTACGTAATTCGCCGCACTCGTGAAATGACGCACTTACCTTTGGCTTAAAATTTATCTGAAAACTTACAAAACTATGGCGTATTACTGGTTGCATAAACGTGTCTAGGTCATACTTGTTACAAAAATATTTTAAAAATTACAGTGAAATTGTGTAATTTACTAGAAAGTTAGTGCTTGTGAAAGTGGAAAAAGTTGTTTAATTTTACTAGATAGGCCTACAAATATTAATGGACGTACATTTCTTTCCATTTTTTCACATCTGTTATTTTATTATTCTATGATGTCAGCGAGCTGTTAGAAAGCAAAATATATGAATGCTTTGCATTTGCATTGATTTTTGAAAGAAATACGGATCCTCAAAATGGACATATTCCTTGTAGAAGAAGACTCCTTAATTCGTTGATGTTTACTTGGTCAGTAGTGGAAAATTATTGAGAATTTGTCAAGATTAAAAACAATTTTACAACCATCTGAATGAACTGAAGCACGATTCTACATGGCGTTAAAGGGGTAATATCGTCATAATCAACAGGGTATGGAATCGGAGTGCAAGTTTAATATTTACTCAGTTACTGAAAATAATACCCCTGCATAAATGAGCCAGTCATTTTGAGTCACTGTGTTCATCTTAAACTAGGACACTGATTCCATGCCCTGTTGAAAGTCTGCTCTGATTGTGACGATATTACATCTCTTATATCAATTATATTTTCAGTTGGATTACCAATCAAGCTTACATTATATTCTATGTATTGCAAAAGTGTGGGAATGATAACCATGGTGATTGTGTCCTGAAACAAGACACTTTAACTGCAATTGCTTCTCTTCAACCAAGAGTATAAATGGGAACCTGTGAGGGCAGAGATGGTATTAGTTTGTTTAAGCTCGCTGCGTAATACACATTTGGCAGCATGCTGCATACTTCCCAGAGAGTTGAGATGGTTCTGAGAATGATATAACCAGCCCGATGACAGGGGTAATATTATTCACGCGACATGAGTGTCATTCTTTGCAGATACTTGCTCACTATAAGCTCCATTATGTTTATTATTATTACTGTCAGACAAGTTCTGAAGCACGCTTCTGTGGTGTCCTAAACTATAAGAAAAATATCAATTCGTTTGAAAGGGTCACCAGAAGAGTTGCCTTCTGTCCTGAACCTCCCTGTCTTATTCCTCTGTCCTGAACCTCCCTGTCTTATTCCTCTGTCCTGAACCTCCCTGTTTTATTCCTCTGTCCTGAACCTCCATGACTTATATCTCTCAAAGGAAGGAGGTGGATGACCGACATAAAAACAACTTATGCTACAAGACCCCCAACATATCAGTGGTTCTCTATTCCTCACAGACCTTTAAGACGTCACTGCGTGCGTCTACTTTATGCGTATTGTATGCTGCGTGCAGCTGAACTCTCAAAATAATGTGTGCGAAGTGTCTGAACAGTTGAGTAAGGTCGGTTCGATGGGAATAAGCGCTTTTAAAGATTACCGTTGACTGATTTACTTAGGCAAATCGTCTCTTGAAAAAATCTTACAAAATGTTGGAAGATTGACAACATGAAATTCACTCACATGATATACAATGCACCCTTTCAAATAATATTTCATACGCCTTTAATGATTCATGTTTATTATATAATTTATGTATATTTGTGGAAATAGTGTAATAAACACAAATAGGCCCGAAATAGAAACAAATAATGAACTATTCAGTTTTGCATTCGTCCCCCAAAATGTAACAAGACCCCTCTAGCGTCGACTACAGTACAACAGAATTGTAAAGCTTTTGATTAAAAAAATATTCCTTGTTCTGACTATTACACCCGTAATTTCTGAAAATTGGTATGGGACGGGAGTGGGGGTTTACTGGAAAATAAATAATTGGAAATTACACATTGACAAGATATTCGTTGTACTATGGTTTGAAAACAAATAAGTCCCATAATTTATTTATGGTAAACCAAGGCATAACTTTGTATCGAAACTATTAATTACCCTAATCCTTAACCATGCTTTTGTGAAATGTCTAATGTTGAACTATTTAAAGTAAACATTTTCAGAAACAAAATTAAAATTTGGGCGATACAACATTAATTACAAACTGTCACTGTTGTAAATTTACATTTATCGTTGTTATTGTGATTTTTAAATTAAGACCTTACACCTATGGTTACTATTTAATTATGATTATTAATTATCAATTTACATTTTTTTCCGCAAATATGTATGAGGTGTATAATAATATGCACACCATGCACGTTATGCCCGTGACTCCTCCCACTCTACAACTTGCGTTGGGAAGACGTCATCTCATAAATATTCATACCGTATGCACTTATTAATTGATACGGAAGGTATAAAAAGGGAACTATTGGGTAGTTGGTGACTATATTGGGCAACATTCGTCAGTGCAAATACTATGACAAGATTATTTAAGAGGACCATAATTATTTTCCCTAAGTGGACCTTAAGTCTACTTTAAAATAATACTTTAAAATAATAAGCAAAGGTCCCAAATATTATAAAATGCGCTGTATAAATCTTAGTAAATATTGATACTCATTGACTCTGATATTACCATCTTTGTTTTGTCTTCATAATGTGTGATGTTCCAGTGTGGCGTACCAGTTCCCGCTTTCACGCTTCAACGCACTAATCCTCCAGCAATAAAACTGCAGTACGTTTCATTATTAAGCGTTTACAGAAATTGTGTAAATCAGTTGAACACACTTGTTATGTAAAATTGTAATACAGCAAATTGTTGGAAATAGAGTTGCCTGCATTTTGCTGTAAATTTACATTTGTTTTTACAGTGTCTGCTAAGTCATAATTATGACTTAATATCTCATAATTATGAACTATTTCTTTATTCTTTGCAACTTACTTTTTGCCTCGATGTTATAATAATGAGATTGCCCTTTAATGTGCGTGATGACGGTGTTTCTTGATGACGGTGGTGAATATGATAACATGACGTACCGTACAAACACAGTTGCACACCTATACGTTGCTAATGACTCTTTGTGTTGTCAAGCATTGTAACACATCCATACGGTGCTATAGTGACTCTTATCAATAGTTTGAAGCCAAAAGATTGGGAAATCAGAATGACAGTGGTAAACATCAAAACTGGATCCGACTGATTTCATCTGACAAGGTTTGTGTTCCTCAGTTATCATGGGTACCCTTCACCATATCACCGGTGTGCTCCCTCTCGTGATTCTGGCGTCCATCGTGTTGGTCGGTGAGTTATTTTTTGTAAAGAATAAACCTGGAGACCAAAACTTAACATAAATGAAAGTAAATGCATTTTGTTTTCGTTCCTGATCCGTTCCAGTAGTGGTATTAGATACCCACTTAATTTGCAAATCATGAAATCAATCTTCACAAAGGTTTATAACTACTTCAAACAAGCATGCTTGGAAGACATCAGATATTTTCCACGTTTAAATAACATGACACCTTTTCTGGTATTGAGTGAAAGTATTTTCAAGACATAATTAACTGTAGAAGATTGATCCGTTTTATGCTGCGTGGTTTTATGTATAAATGCACTAACATTTTGGTTCGAGGGTATCAAAGAAGGGAACTATTGACTAGTTGGTGATTATATCGGGCAGCATTCCGCAGTACAAATATCATGGCATGATTATTTGACGTCACTGATGTGTCTAATATTTGCCGTGTAAAATTGGCCGAATTTTAATTTTGAGAAACTTTTAGGATTGCTTTTTCTGAACAGATCACATTATGAGCCACTTAAGGATTACTCTATGACCTTGATTATACATACTGATCCTTTTTGGGTTTGCATTGTGGGGTGGGTTACATTATGTTATAGCCATTTTGGTATTGCATTATGATCCCAATTAAATTATACACTGAACTATATCTACATTGAACCGTAAGTTTGATGCAATTAAGCATGCTCACGCCAGGCATTCCATAGTATTCCATAGTATAAGCAATGTTTCAATTATATAATACAGACCAAACTACTCCAAAACATGTTTTGCTCTTTGTGCTTCGCCTTGTTGCTGTCAATATATATACATTACGTTTATAATACATAGGATAGCTGCTGGAAACCACACAATGCAAACACTGGTCTTAGGGAGCTCCAAGCAAATATCAATAATTGACCTTCCCCCATTATTTTTTTAGAAAGGTCATATCAGAAGGAAATGATTAACAACATAAGTTTGATTTAACTCAACCCAATGTAAAATATTGTAATATTACTTTTAACCGAACCCTTATTGTCTCGAATTAAAAACAAATTTAAACTATGGTCCCCTGGGGACGTTAAAACGTGAACAGCGCCGCAATTTTGGGCCAATTCTGTTCATTAAGTGGTGAATTTTCAAGGGCAGCACCAGGAAGGCGAATTTTAAAGAGGACCATAATTATTTTCCATCACTGGACCCTAATAATAATTTAAAATAATAAGCAAAGGGCCCACACATTATAAAATACGCTATATAAATCTTAGTAAATATTGATACTCATTGACTAGTCTAATATTACCGTCTTTGTTTTGTCTTGCATACTGTATGATGTTCCAGTGTGGTGCACCTGTGTACGAAATATTGATGGAATATGATAAGCAGCAACTCATTTTCACGGTTGATATTTTGTTACCCGTACCCTTGAGATGTATAGAAGCATACATAATGCCTTTGAATGTGGCTTTTTTTCAAAAGAAACAAATTATAATGAAGGAAATTGTCATACAATCGAGTGAGCTTCATTTCCACGTTCTACACAAATTCAAAGACATGCGAATGACGCAAGAACCTGTTGAGGCATCTAAAAAACGTCTCTGGTTTGTGGTCTCCGCGCACGTCGCCTCAGACCCTCGCATCGGCATTTTTTTATTTTCTTCTTTTTTTTGCTATGAAACGATGTCCAATTACAGCCAAAATTGCTGGATCGATTGGAATTCTGCCGTGCTGTGTTTTAAACGACTTTTTCACATAGGGTTATGAACGTTTGCCCGATTTTTGCATCTTTTCTTTCCCAGTATATACATGTATAACGTATTTCCATGTTGGCCAAAAAAATTTTTTTAAATAAATTTAAAAAATGCATCACCGCACTGATTTTGAAGCCGACCGATGACCAGAAACTGGAGACATTTTTAGCCTATTGAAGCATTTTTCTTTCACTCAATCACAGAGCTGTATTGGTATTGCAATTAAAAAGCCAGTCTATGCCGTTATCATTTTGAGAATTCCATTTTTTCAGAGAAATGTGTTGTCAGAAAAATAACCAAACAAGGTGCTGTCAAGTTAACTCACGATACAAAATAAGAATAACAAATAAAAATTATATTAATAATGAATAATTTCCTTCAATCCCCTTTAGCTTCGAATTTGATTAAAACAATACTCTTCAAGGTTCTCTTTGTTGTTTTATATATTTTGTTTCGAAGTGGCGGCTAAGGTGTGTTATCTTGATCAAGAGCAGGACCAGAGAGGCAAACTCCGATGGGTAAAGCCGATTGAGCTCAAGGATCGCTGCTCATGCACAAGCATCAGACCAGGCGGCGTTAACATGTATACACCGCAGAGACACTACGAACCACACTACACCGATCATCCACTGTTCACGGACGATCAGGAAAAGATTCGCAAATATTTCAATTGTCAAGGTGAGCCTTTAAAGAGTGCAATCGTGATTGCAAGGAATCGATAAGACAAATACCGGTACTCAATAAATAAAATTATAGGGCTACGTGTCATTATCATAGAATATCTATAACCAAACAGCTTCCTAATTGGGCTGGCCCTGTACCGATGTCTGCTGCCACCAACGTCTTAAAAGTCTCCCATTGAAAATTACGTACTGGACCAATTTCATAGAGCTGTTAAGCAAATAATTTTGCTTACCAAATATTTTTGCTAGGCATTATTAAACAGACTTCCAGCCTAAATACATACATTCTGTATGGCAATTTAGCTGTTAACTAAAACTATCTGCTGAGCAAACGATTCTGGTGGCCTCACTTTTTGGAGTGAAGGCGCAATGGCAAAACTAGTGGATGACACTTGATGTCTGTTCCACAAATAACAGATCAAGGATTTATGTGTGAGCTATGTTAATTTAAAGCAAACTATGTTAATGTAAAATAAAAAATCTCCTCCATGTTTGTATCATGACGTCAACAATTTACTTTAGGGCTTTATCAACATCCTTCCTTCTCGAACCTTATATCGCTAGTGTATGGATGTCGAATTTCCGCCCGTATTGGACTTTGTACAGTGTAAATAGACAGGGAGCGATTTCTGGCTAATTGTGCCCCTTCTAAATGCTGCCATAAGAGGTCCGAATTGGTCTCTTGTTATATACCTTCTCGCATTTGCTGGCATTTTCTCTGTATCCCTCGCATGACTAATGTCATCAAGTGATGCTTGGTTTGAGACTGACCAGGATTCGGCTCTGGCACGGATCCAAAGTACAAACCCTTCAGACCACTCTCAGATTTTCCTGTGAATATACAGAAATGTGCCGTTTCTAAATGGTTACTTTCCTATTCTCTGTAAAGTTACAGCATGGTCTGTTGTTGATGCACAAGGGAAAATTCTACTGTATAACAAAGAATCTGCTGTATAATAAAGAAGTCTCCGTAATGCCAATTGACAAAACAATTGCTTACAACAGTTTTGGTAACAGTGTGTACCAGTTGTTTAAATACTTTTTCCAAACATCTTCAACAACTTGTTTCTGTTTTTCTTACCGTTAGGGAGTGTTTACTATTGGTAACTGCAAGAAACGAAACTGAGTGCATTTATTATCTAAAGGCTTACCTGGTCTCCAAAATGCTAATGGTACAAACATCCTGACATAATAATTATAACAGTATTCCAGAAAACATGAATAAAAGTTGAAATATGAAAGATCATCTGTTGATGATTTGGTTCCAGATTAGAAAGAATACAAATAATATTAATACAATTCACAGTTGTTATGTCGAATTAACAAAAAGTCGGTAACTTTTTGGAACACATAAAAACTTTTTTTAAATGTGTTAGGCCAAAAAAGTCTCCTGTTTCTGGTGTCCGCGCGCGTCGCCTCAGACCCGCGCGTCGGCATTTTCAGTTTTCTTTTTTTGTTTTGCTATGAAACCACGTCTAATTGCAGCCAAAGTTGCTGGATCGATTGGACTTCTGCCGTGTTGTGTTTTAAACGACTTTTTCACATAGGGGTATGAACGTTTGTCCGATTTGTGCGGCCTCTCTAAGCCACCATACTTTGTGTATGGGAAATTGGTTTGGTTCCAATAACCGTGTATACATGTTTTACGTATTTCACATGTATATATATTGTTGCATTCCCCACTTTTGTGGGTCAACAAATAATAGTCGGACACAAACTTTGTTGTGACAATCTCAATCAATGGGGTTGGTTTATTATTAACATCACTATTTAACAATGGCACTAGTAACATGTATGACAGGAGTGGTAGCGTATAGGTACATGTCAGTAGTTAAACTTATATACTTGTGCTAAGGTGGGTGTACGAATACCAACTATTGGGTACAGTCAGTGGGGACCATCGTTCGTTCATGCGGCTTGTCACTCTATACCGGGCACTGCTATACCGAGAGACGGGCGGCTGGTCGGTCTCTACGACGGGGACCACCGAGGCTTGACTACACGGGGTGTCTGGACGGGGCCAGAGTGTGTATCAGACCGCATAGCTACATGTGGGCGAACCAATGGCCATATCTACGCACTGCACCATTGATTCAACGAACGAGGCTCTGGACCGTAATAGTTCGGTATATCGCACTGTCATGGATCGGATCGAGTCGCATAGATTTCATTCGGAACCGCACTACCGCCGAGATCAGGAAATCTCGGGGATTTTATAGAAATCTGGGGCCTAGGAATGAATAAAACATAAGCCTAGTTTAGCGTCTTAGCCAATGAGAAGCTTGGCTTCCGCGTCTAAGGGTAGAAACGTGTGCAAAATCATGACATACAACAGGTCCTTGTTCCATATAAGGAAAGGTATTTGACGAAAGTGAAGTGATCGACAACTTAGAAAGGAGGGCGTGTTCAAGGGGAAAATGCTTACCGGGCATGTTAAGCTATTTGCTTGGATGCTAAGCTATTACTGCATGAGGGGAACAGCGGCTGTGCTTGGGTAGGGAGCGCTATACACGTGGGCCACGGCTAATGACTGAGCGGGTCAGTCACGGTGACTGTTTGGCCGTGGTTCACCCACGAACCGTGTTCGGTGTGAAGGGGTGGACTCCGAGGAAAGTATACGGAAAATAGACTAAGTCCAAAGGACGACTCCAAGCCACGTGGCGGGAGGGTGTGGCACGCACGCAAGGCTCTCGCTGATGTTGCATTATGCATTGCGTTAGCGCTGGATATGCATGAGCAAAAGTAGCGTCCTTGTATGGATTGCATATTCATAGCGGACAATCGAGGGTCTGGGGAAACAACCCTGGGACTTAGACTGCTTGAAATTGCATCGTCAGCAAAATATTGGAAGTGGAAGAAGTGAACTATAAGGGATGCTAATATTTATCAAAATCAAAGGGTAAGATTCGTAACAATATATATATATATATTTCAACCGACATATGACCAGAAACCAGTAACTGTTTTGTTTTGGTCTGACCGAGTGATCGATATATTCTTTTTGTTTTACTATGAGTCACTCACTTTTTTGTATACCAGCATAAATCAATAACATAAGTATATATGTGTTATGCAGTTTGTTCAGTTGATACGGAGAAGCATCTTGGTATGGAGAATGGTGATATCCCAGATGGAAGCATCACAGCCTCGTCATTTTGGAGGAACAGAGCAACTCATGCAGTAGAGCACGGCTTAATACTCAAGGTAACTTACACAACAGTTGCATATAACCCTACAATAAGGAATAATAAGAAACTACAACCAAAGTTACAGAAGACAAGAAACAAGAAAATAATCCAAAAGGATGTAAACATTGTGACGGTTGGACAACAGGTCAGCATATATTAGAGATATTTTAGAGATATGAATAAACTTTACCATAATTTTAAACCCCAAATTTTTGCAAGCCAGAGAGTTATAAATACAATTGAGAGTTAGCTACAATTTTCCCAATTACTCCATCTGATATTTTAGGTGAATATTTGATTCACAGATGTATGTCTTTATTTTCGTCAGTTTTGGTTTAAATATGTACATTTCTCTTGTACTTGTACAAGTTTAAAGTAAACTTTATCTTTAAATGAGCTCTTTTACAAAATAAGTGACCAGGACATAATTTATATTTAGTTTTCTTAATTAAATTTTCTTTGGTATTTTCTTTAGTAGGTTTATATATCATTATGCATTTCCACTACAATATTCACTTGGTCACTTGTTGTAATGCTGTTCTATGTTAAAGGCACTCAAATAAAACACTTTGCATATTGAGACTGTGTCTCCATGCACAAGTTTGTATGGAATTTAATATAATATTGAATTGAATTGAGAAACAACTATGAAGCTTTATAAAGTGAATAAATGAATTAATAATACAAATTGGTACAAAAATGAACAGTTGGGGATACAGGGTGGCATAAAATGGAGGCACACAGTAATAAGAGGGAATTACACTGCAGGAAATGTGGGAACATTGTCAAAATCGTATGGTACATATACATGCATGAAGCACTTGCCCTTTTCAATTAAAACAGAAAAGAAAAAAGACAGTGTCCGTTTAAGACAGTCGCATTGGTTTATAACGATTAACGAGAACGCTTTTTTAGCGATGTATCATGTAAGGTCACAAATGATTATCTTATAAAAATGGCAATTCAAGATATTAATCGGTCCATAACACCGTCTTAAGGCGGTAAAATCAACTTGTATCTTTAAATTTAATGAGTACCCATCGGCATATCTGATGTACGGTGTTTATTATTGGTGTAAACAGGTTATGCTGCTGCCTGGTGTGCTGACAACAGTGACTCCCAGCCCTGGATACAAGTTGACTTCAATGCCACGGTATCCATCACTGGTCTGATTACACAAGGCCGTGCCAGCAGTGACGGATATAACCAATGGGTGAAGACTTTCAAGGTATCAATACCAAGTGGTGGTCAGATGTGGAGTTTGGTGACCAATGCAGACGGTTCACCAATGGAGGTAATAAAGACTGCACATTATAGGGACAAATATTGTCCTTTGACATAAATTTATCGTAACCAAAGGGGATATAAGCGTTAACACAAGATGTCCAAATAATGCACGTTCTTGAGAAGTTATCTGGTCTTACATACGTCTACACAAGGTTCTCACGAATTAGAAAATCTAAATGTCGCTATTCGTCGCAAAATGGAGTAGATTATTTAAGGGAAAGATTGAGACAAAATCCGCTTCAAAAATAATCTTCAGTGCAAATGGCAATGGTTTGAAAAATGTGTTTTTCTTGTCCACATGGGGTGTGACCCCCACACGCCCCCCTCCATATCAATTTCCAGCAAATTGTGCCGAATGGCAACTTTGTGTAAGTTGGACAACAACTCCTGTTTCCTTTACGATAAAAGCACTTTGGGACTAAATCATTTATCGGGATAACTGATACAGGTTAGCACCAACCTTTAAGTGTCCTAGTGAATTTACGACAGGACCTCGTCATATATTTATTTTAGGCACCTGTGAACTTTAAAACAATGGTTCTCATTCTTGTGAAATGTAATTTTAAAGTGTTTGTTTGCCTTTTCACTATTCAAAAAATATGTTATGCTAACAAATAATATTTCTGAAAAGTACCGGGCAAAATACGGAATTTACCATCACTTGCAAATATTATCCACCTCATTTTGTTGTCTTAAAAGCCTAAAATGGGAAACAATAATCTTTGTTTGTTAATAGTTCATGGGTAATACTGATGGAGACACTGAGGTGACCACAAGATTCAGGGAGGTACTGTCCACAAGAGCTATCCGCATTCAACCAACAAGTTGGAACAACCACTGCAGCATGCGTTTTGAAGTGATAGGATGTTATCACTAAAAATGCAAACATAACACAAAAATATCGTTCATTTTTTTCATGTTTGGTTGTATCCATGTACAGTTTGATACATGTGCATCGACTATGTGCATTTATATTTATCATGAAAAATGTACATGAAACATGCATGGTTAAAACTCGATATCATTTCTGACGAAAAAATGACATGGTCAGTAGGATCAGCCCTCTGTTATCTGAGAAAGAAGTTTCTCCGGATGTTTGACTTGGATGATGATTTAGACCAATTCAGTCTTTCGATCAAATGTCAAATGTCATTTTTTAAAGGATTTACACAATAAATTAGTAAGCTCTGGACTTGTTTTTAACATATGTGTTGGAAAGACTCAAATTCTTATTAACAAAGTAAATTTCTGCCTAAAGAATCGCTTTTGTAATGTTAAACCAAAGGATACAGGTTAAATTACACAGTCCGGCTTTGAAACTGGTAGTAGCGAGAAGCATTGCGCCTACTACCAATGCGCCTACTACCAATGCGCGCGCGTATTACGTATCCACTTACCAACTTACCAACAGGATATGTATGTGTGTCCGAGTTTTCCAGCCAGTGACGGATTAACCTAGTAGCAAAAGTAGCATATGCTACAGGACCCGCATTTTCGAGGGCCCCGCTCTAAATGCTTGCAAACTGTCTGGTGAAATCGGCATCTCACGATCTGGGCCAGATCGTTGCCAAACAACAGCGTTGCCAGATCATCTGGCAACCAGCTGTTGTTTACATGTCGGGGGAGCTGCATGCTGCATGGTACGTAATTATTACGGACGTCATTAATAACATGATACGAATAAATAATTTCGTTCAAATTTAACTTTACTGAGTGAGTTAAGTATATGTCTATGTAACCACCCGCCAGTGTGGGTTGCTCAAATTTAGATTGCACTATTCAGTTTCTGTTTGCTATTTCCATCTTGGGATGTCGTTGCGAGGGTAGCCATTTTGATACGGCCACAGTTGTCGCCGCTTGTCTTTATGCATGTATTAAAGTCCTATTGAAATGAATCTAATAGTGTTGGATCGGTAATCCTGAGTGACCAGGGCCGATATTCCTAAAAGCTTGCTAAGCCTAGTTGGCAACTAAAGTGGCCCTTGGTTGACAGCTAAGCCTAGTTGGAAGCTAAGTGATATTCATAAAACTTTGCTAAGCTTAGGTGGTTGCTAAGTTGGCTGCTAACGCTACAGTTGATCTGGGGTGTCTCTAAGTCACTAGTTGGCAACTAAATCATTTGTGGGTTACACATCGGCCTCATTTGTGGGTTACATATAGGCCTCATGTACAGGATTTACTGCTGTTCTTAAAAGTCATTTGACCCATCTTGGTCTTGCCAGTCCAAAGCAACACCATACCCTATTGAAATGCAAATTGTCATTCTCCGATTTTGTGGTTTCGCGGACTGCCTAACGTCCTAGCTGCCTGCTAGAAATATCTAGCTGGCAACTAGCTGACAGCATTCTTAGCAAGGTTTTATGAATGCAAAATTAGTTGGTAACCGCGGAGCAGGAAACTACGGATTTAGCAGGCTGCTAAGGCCTAGTTGGCTGCTAAGTTAGCAGGCTTTTATGAATATCGGCCCTGGTCTACTGAATACTGATTACTTGACGGCTCTCCAGGTATTACGTTATTTGTTATGTCGAGACCGTAGCGCCTAGGCTATCACTCATGTTAGGCCTCATGTACAGGATTTACTGCTGTTCTTAAAAGTCATTTGACCCATCTTGGTCTTGCCAGTCCAAAGCAACACCATACCCTATTGAAATGCAAATTGTCATTCTCCGATTTTGTGGTTTCGCGGACTGCCTAACGTCCTAGCTGCCTGCTAGAAATATCTAGCTGGCAACTAGCTGACAGCATTCTTAGCAAGGTTTTATGAATGCAAAATTAGTTGGTAACCGCGGAGCAGGAAACTACGGATTTAGCAGGCTGCTAAGGCCTAGTTGGCTGCTAAGTTAGCAGGCTTTTATGAATATCGGCCCTGGTCTACTGAATACTGATTACTTGACGGCTCTCCAGGTATTACGTTATTTGTTATGTCGAGACCGTAGCGCCTAGGCTATCACTCATGTTATGGTTGTGTGGAAGGCACTGCATGCACCGCTACGAATGCTAGTATCGCTGTGAATTTTCAATACATATTTGATAGATTTTGAGGGTTAAAATGAGGAATCTAGTGATTATTAATGGTTGACATTAGTGTTTATGTGATTCATGAACTTTTGGTCACTTGTTTTATACATATGTGTGGAGAGTCGATTAGGATAAATAGGCAAACAAGCCTATAGTGTTTTGTTGTTGGTGGGGCATTAACATAAGGCCCTATGTAATACGCAAGTAAATGCAAGTAAATAATTTATGTTTTAATATTTATGTGTATTTTTTAAATTTAGGACCCTTTATAACATATACTACAGGCCCCGCACTAGCTTAATCCGGCCCTGTTTCCAGCGTTGTTAAATGTGGGTGGGAACTTTAGCAAAATCTGCATTGGTGTTTTCTCCTATAGTACGATGTGACATGTTATATTTATAATGTGTATGTATGTACACGATACACGTATTTCATTTGACTCCTTCAACTCGAATTCTTTGTTTTACGGAAATCACACATGGACCCATGTACTTGAATCAGTGAGAAGAGTCATAAGCATCAGTATTGTTATTTTTTGTGGACCATTAGTGCCACTCTAAGTATATATTACTAATCTGTAATAACAGATTAGTAATCCGTAATAACGGGTTAGTAATCCGTTATTACGAATTGCACTAATGATCATCGTACGATAGGACACATTTCAGTTGTGTGCATTTTCGAGTACAATATCGTAGATTTTTCTAGGTTTTTTAGATTGGGGTGTGTTTCTCATACATTCATAGACGCCAAAACTAACAGCGAATGCATACTTTGATGACTTATTTTAAGTTGAATAAGTTCTTTTGAAGCTAAGAGTTCATATATTTATTTGTTAAATAATACGAAAATTCATGTAGCTTAATATAGGCCTATTGTCCATTGAAAAAAATAAAATTTGGGAAGATTTGACCTAATGAAATTCACTTCATACGTATATATAATTTTCAATTCACCCTTTCAAAGCTATTCTGTGTACGCTCTTTCTAATATTACGCCTTTCATTGTTGATCATGCTAACTATATATTTCATGTGAATGTGGAAATACTGTAATAAAGACAAATAGAGAGAAAAAAATAGTGCTTTGTTTTGTCGTATTTTTAAATTTTGCCTTCGTTTAGAAAGTTTTGCCTTGTGGTGGAGAATGATGATCATCAATGATCTGGTTTATATCAAGGATAATTTCTTCACTTATGTACTTCGCTCGAAGATGTAAGAAACATAATGTTTTGATAACAAATAAACAGATTAGAGGGCATTCTGAAGACGGCTAAAACGTGCCCAATATAAAGCATGCAGAGACCTCGATTGATGGAAACAATTACTCAGTGACCAGGAGAACACACACAACAGCATTGGTGAAAAAAAACAGTACAAACTAACCATGATATTGCATAATGATCCCGCTCATGAATAGGCTCATGCAAATATTTCATTTGCATAGATACCAATAAGTGCCAAAAATTGAATCAGGCACCCGCAAATTGCCAATTAGTGCAGTAATGCCAACTGGTCGCGGAGTTCAGCACTTTGTTTTCAAGTTAATTCATTTATATTGCATGTGCCCTTTAAGGATCCATTCTTTTCGATAGCTTTCAATGTACATGTATTTAAATTACAGCCTACCATATTTAACCCCAAGGTCAAACACAAACATTTTATAAACGATGTGACCAATGACATCACTTGTTTACAAAAGATCCCAAAGGTCAAACTGCGCTGGCTGAGCACAAAATGTACACATATCTATGACAAGAAAGCACAAAATCTGATATTTTGAGATGTCAGCAGAAAAAAATCTTAATTTGATTAATTTTTAATAAGGCATTAACATTTAATCTCAAATCTTATTCATCTAAAAATTAAAAAAAACATCTTGATGTGGAGAAGTACAAAAAGTACAAACACTGCATACAAATACACACACTTTTGCACGGTGGGAAATCACCCCCATGGTCTAGGTCTAGAAAAGGTCTAGAAAAGTGTAAACCTGGACTATATATAATGATTATAGTTTGTTTTCAAATATTACCCAGAACAGTAAAGATCCGGTTGGTTACAACTCGATCAGTTTGCTCTGATCGTCTTCATGAAACGATCAGAAAAGATCAGAGCCAGCGGCGTAGCCACGGGGGGGGGGCTGGGGGGGCCTGGGGGTGCACGTGCCCCCCACAAATTTCCAGTGCCCCCCCCCCACGAAAAATCCTCATAGTGCCCCAAAAAACAGAAAAGAAAAAGAAAAGGGAAAAACCCATACCCCCTGGGCCCCCCAATGAAAAGCAATGACCCCCTGTGCCCCCCACTGAAAAAGTCCTGGCTACGCCGCTGATCAGAGCATACTGATCGAAAAGTCGAGTTGTAACCAATCGTTTCTTTTCTGAACTATTTACTACTTACATGGTGTCACCGCAAACAGTATTTACTTTTCCCTTTCACCATGCAAAGTCTTAATATTACCCAATACAAACAGGCAAGATTATTCCAACAAACGTCATCAAATAGGTCAACAATTAAGCGAATCGTTTAAAACTCGATATTTAATAAAGAAAGCCTAAAGTGTATGAAATTGTAGAACAGTTGTTTTGAGGCAAAATCATCCGCAGCCGAGTTTAAACTATTTATCTGACGTCAAACTATTGTTCAGGGAAGATTGATCATTTCCTTTTTGAAAGGTAAACAAATATTTTGAAATGAGATATTTCTCAAAATAGTTGTCAGAAGTTTAACATTAAACATGTTCCAAAATGAATTTATGACGGGACCCACTATAAATTAACGTCAATACTTATGTATAACTAATTTGTTTTCCCTTCCTCAAGTAAAATAAAAATGTTCCAATGAAAAGTAAATTTTTATACATTACCGTTAAAATACATTGCCGGAAAACACGGGCGATACATCTTAAACAACACTACTAAGACAGCATTAAAAACAAGTATCGAACTTTAAAATCTTAGGATACATTACGGTTTACAATTAGTTGTATTGTAAATAAATGGATAAATGCCAGAATGGACTCGGCTTCACCTTGTTCAGTCTTAGAACAAATCGACAGTCTCGTCCATTCTTCTGTATGTTGTGTCTTTTCTCTTTGGCCAGATCCAAAATGGTCTTCCCTTATGCCCCAGTCACATTGGGGCTGCGATTGCCTACGACCATGTCAGTCGTGCGACCTAGGGCGGTCTTGGCCCGGTCGTAGGTTTTTCTGCGATGTCGGCCTAGCAGTCACACAATAAGACCTGTCCCCGACTGCTCTGCGATTTGTAGCCAACTGATAGCACGACTGGTCGCAAGACCTTGAGGGACTTGTCGTACGATCACCCAAGACTACCTACGATTGTCAAGGATCAGTCGCACGACTAGTCACGACTGGTCGTGACTATTCGCACGACTTGTCGTGCAGTCGCAAGACTAGTCACGCATAGTCGTGTGACTAGTCGTGCGAATAGTCGTGCATAGTCGTGCGACTGTTGGACGACTGGATAGTCCCACGATGAACCACGACTACGTAAGACCACCCAAGACTTGTAGCACGACCATCGCACGACTATTGAAGACCTACCTACGACCAGCTACGACCAGCTACGACCAGCTACGACCAGTTGCGACCAGTTTGGTCGCAGCCAGGTTTTTGAACATGATCGAAAACCTCCCCAAGACCGAATTCGGTCTTGCGACTACCCAAGACCACCCGCAACCACCCGGGACTTGTCGCAGGACTTTTCTACGATTCCTTGTAATTTCCAGTCGCAGACGATCGTAACCTGTTGTAAGTTGTCGTATCCTCCAGTGTGACTGGGGCTTTAAGCCCCAGTCCCACCACCCCGTTAGCGAGCCCGTTAGATGCCGGCAGAGCAAATATTTGTTGCCGGCCTGGTCACCGTGTATCAGCGCAGGACCACCGTCTAGCTGCGGCTCTTAACGCAGGTCAACGTAGGTCGCCGCCATGTAACGCCACATGCCGGCAACCGTCCCCGAAATTATAAAAATGTTTTATAATTGCGGGGGTGAACGGCGAACTTTTGCTTGCCGCCTATTAACGCCTATTAACGCAGGTCTGCCCCCATCTAGCGAGGGTCTGCCGTTATCGTGCGAGGGTCCACCGCCTTCCAGCGTGTTGTTGCCGCCTTGTTGCGTGGTATGGCGCGGAACTCGAAAGAGACGGCATCAGGGAGGCATTACTGCGCTATGGGACGGCAGACCGACGCTATGGGACGGTACTTACACGCGTTAACAGATAGTCAGTCTTTAATTTTCCGGTTTCGAGGCATGGTGATGTTTATCAGTCAAATGCTGTGAGTGGAACTGATTCTGAATGGCGATGCGGCCCTTTTTATACACTTCGCCACACCACGCCATCTAGCGGGGCTGTTCCGTAGGTCTGCCGCCCCCTAACGAGGGTATGCCGCCCTCTAGCGTAGGTCTGCCGGCCTCTAACGCGCGTGCGCGGGCTGTTAGCGCCTGTTTGCCTCCCTCTGCGCAGTGCCAACGCCAATTAGCGTCTCTCTGCCGCCCGCTAGCGTGGGTCTGCCTCCCTCTAACGTGCTTGTAAGCCGGCTGTATACCGTATGTATGCCGTGTATGTGGGACTGCAATGACAAATCAGGGCGTTAAGAGACGTTAATAGACGTTAACAGACGCTACACCACGGTCATTTTATTTCTTTATGCCGGCATCTAACGCCTCTCTGCGGCATATTAGCGGGGTGGTGGGACTGTAGCTTTAAGTTTCTATTGTGTATATTCGCGAGGCCCGATTTTTTTTTCTGCAAACGAGAATTGCCATCCCGCGATATTTCAGCCAATCAGACGTCTCATACATATTCATGATTCCTAATCGCGACAGCCTATTATATTCCATTGTACCAAGATCTAGGCAACCAGTACCCCATAATGTAAGTGAATGTGTTTCAAACAGTACTTCCATAGGGAAAACTCAATGAAAAAAAAGGAAATACTATGCCTGCTGATTGTTGGCATACCCCTTTGTTCAGATTATCACCCATTCCATAGTACATGTATTTGACACATCTTTGTTTTTTAAAGTAAAATTATTAACATTATTTAAATTGTTTGTGCATCCAATGTGAACATTTATTATGTTGTTTGGATTTTAATATACAAATATAATTGGATGCATTTGAGTAAAAATGTAGCAGAATATTTCACTGAGTGAAATATTTTGCTAAGTGGATGACAAAATATTGGAAGATTTGTCCTATATAGGAAAAAAGGATGGCACGTGATGTGTGTTCCACTTACCAAATGACAAGGATCCCATTTTTATTTCAAATTTGTAACAAAAACAACCTCTGTAAGGGTATCATGAGCCATGTTCAAGTTAAACAAAATTACTTGTGATTTTTTGTGAGTAATCCAGATATTAAGTTAAATAAGTTGTACACAAATAACAACTTTAAAGATAATACCCCTAAAATGAACACATGGAGGATTTACTTGTGTACGTGACATATACGTTTCTTCTACAAGTGGGATGATTTATTAATAACATTAAGCGTCTTCTATCAGTCCAAAACACTTAAATCTCTGGCTACTGAGCCCTAACATACTAATGAGCTACCAAAACAAAGTCCCTATAGCCAGACCTGGAGTTGATGACTTTACCAGAAACTTGGAATGTAAACAAACCCACCCAGGACCATAGTGGCTGATGATAGTGAAGTGTTCACATATCAATTATACTATGGCTTGAATAGACAATATACACACTGTGCGTTTGCAATACAGTATCAATAAAATCAATAGTGGATTTAACAATAGTATAACTATCAGTACTAACAATTGATATGGAAACTAAGAAAATTGCAGTTTCACTCAGCTGAAGACATAAGTCATAATAATGACTTAATATCTCATAATTATGAACTATTTCTTTATTCTTTGCAACTTACTTTTTGCCTCGATGTTATAATAATGAGATTGGCCCTTTAATGTGCGTGATGACGGTGTTTCTTGATGACGGTGGTGAATATGATGACATGACGTACCGTACAAACACAGTTGCACACCTATACGTTGCTAGTGACTCTTTGTTTTGTCAAGCATTGTAAAACATCCATACGGTGCTATAGTGACTCTTATCAATAGTTTGAAGCCAAAAGATTGGGAAATCAGAATGACAGTGGTAAACATCAAAACGGGATCCGACTGATTTCATCTGACAAGGTTTGTGTTCCTCAGTTATCATGGGTACCCTTCACCATATCACCGGTGTGCTGCCTCTCGTGATTCTGGCGTCCATCGTGTTGGTCGGTGAGTTATTTTTTTTAAAGAATAAACCTGGAGACCAAAACTTAACATAAATGAAAGTAAATGCATTTTTATTTCGTTACTACGGAAGCGTTAAAGGGCCACAACCCCCAAAAAAATTTCAAGTTACTATCTCGCCGCGTCGAGTTACTATCTCGCCGCGGCGAGTTAGTATCTCGCCGCGGCGAGTTAGTATCTCGCCGCGGCGAGTTATTATCTCGCCGCGGCGAGTTACTATCTCGCCGCGGCGAGTTGGTATCTCGCCGCGGCGAGTTATTATCTCGCCGCGGCGAGATACTATCTCGCCGCGGTGAGTTACTATCTCGCCGCGGCGAGTTACTATCTCGCCGCGGCGAGTTACTATCTCGCCGCGGCGAGTTACTATTTCGCCGCGGCGAGTTACTATCTCGCCGCGGCGAGTTACTATTTCGCCGCGGCGAGTTAGTAGCAGAGGTTTCGGTTGCACACGGTTAGCGGAACAGCGACTTTTAGTAGCTGTGACGTCATCACTCTTTGCGCACTAATGACGATTTACGCAATCTGTCAAAGTGTAAAAGTGTCGTCAACACGGATAACAGCTCCACTACACGTAAGTGAAAAACGGATAGTAAAACTCAGCAATTTCCTAAAAATTTCGAGAGAAAAACATAAATAATCAACCATAGAGATAGTTCATAGTTAGCATAAAGATAGTTCTGGTAGCATGTATGTTTACTTCTGGTCTCGGACTAGCCGCTGAATCTGTGGCAGTATGGGCATGGCCTAGGCTATATTAAAATGAAGAGGACCTCTTATGTTTATTCACCACCAGAAAATTTAAAATTTGATTCCCCTATCCCATATTTAGTCAGTGCATTTAATAAGGTTTCATCTTTCATTTTCAGAATGGCAAAGAAAACCGTCAGATTTTACCCTGGCCTTCTGAGGGAAGTTTTGGCGATTTCAAGTCAAGGCCAAGGAATTTCAAAAATAGCATGGGAGGGAATCAACACTAACATGAATGATGCCATCAAGGCTAAGAACATTTATGTGACACTGAGGGCATGCAAAGATCGCTTTCGACACCTTCAGGATGCTCACCGAAGAAATGAAATGAGTTCTTTAAGGGCGTAATGTAATTTTTAACAGAAAAATATATTTATACGCATACAAATCACCATATAAAATTTAGGAAAATTTCAAAGAGGATATGAAAAAGTGTGAGACGGATGAAAAAGAGATGCAGGGGGTAGCCATTAGAGCAGCAGCAATGGAATCCCTGGTTTCTGCCAAGAAGGCCCAAAATGGTGACAGAAAAGGTGCTTTTCTTAGGTCCCTTAGATTTGATTTGAAAGTCATTCACTGTTGCCAGTGTCGTTTTCTATCTGATCCCTGGTTTTTTAACCAAAACAAATTTAAAGAGAAGGGGATTTTCTCACCCAAACTTTTACCCTTTGAGTTTTAAGGTTTAATTTGAAAATCATTTCCTTGTAAGTGCTTTCATTTTGTTTATTGTTCTTTTTTAAACTGATCATTATTTCAGACACAGAGCTGACCCCACCACAAAGGAAACGCCGAAGCACAGCAGACTTATATGTCAAGTACCTTGAAGACAAACTGGAATTTGAGCGTGAAAAGTTTTATTTGCAAGGTTGGAAAAAGACAATGAAATGATGAAAATGATGATGACCCTAATAAAAAAGTAAGGTTAAACATATTTTAGGACTGCACTGCTATGAATACGGTTTGTGAAACTAACACATGTTGGTGATCATAGAATTCCATGATTTGATTCCTCTGGCAATATTTCCCCCGTTGATTTTGAAAACCGTGTTAACGTTTTCAAGTTTTGCAATTTTATTCCTGCATTTCATTGTTTTGTCAGGATTTCCAGCATCTACACATGGACATGCATTTTTAAATTTGTCATTTTGTGATATGTTTCAAGTCCAGAGTTCAATTAAGCTCAAAGTGTGGGTTAGAAGTGAAAATTTTAATATACATTGTAAACATTCCTAGATACTTAGAATGTTGAGCAAATGTTGGCTCAACATAAACACAAGTGACTAAATGTAAAAACACATGTGGAGAGTGGATACTTGCTTCAAGTTTGACTGTTTTCACTGCTTTGCCTCATGTAAAAAGAACACTCAAAGAGATAGCCAAAGGGCCCGTCATGAGTTTAAAAAAGTCGATATTTGTTTCATAACACCTGAACCATTTTATAAAGATTCTGCATATTTTTTAGAAGACCTGCTACAATATATCAAACCAAAACACAGGTTCCACAGGTAACATGACAACAATTCACATTGCCAGAATTTGATGTAGTATGGACGACTGGTAGTTTATTGGTTTCTAAGGAATACTAGTAGTACACAGTCTTTACAGGTTCACACGATGCAATAGTACAGATGGTATACATCATATGACTATTTAGTCAGAATTTATGTATAAGGTATTATAAGGTCTTTTTCAGATTTACATTGTGTATGTACCACTTTAAAAATTTAAAACTTAAAATTAAAAAAATTAATACTTTGTATCCCCTTCTTTGTCCTTGGTGTACAGGTTTGTGTTTTTACTACACTGTCTTGTTTTTATCATAAATTTCATATCATTTATATCATTTTTTAAGTGCAATGACGTGTGCAGTCTTTTGTTACTTCTCGTCTTTTACATGTATAGTAGATCCCTTGTCCAGTTTCTTCCAGTTAAATTATTGTTTTAAAGTTTGATGTATTTCATTTGATTTTAATCATTTATTAATTTTATTTAACATTTTTAAAGACTAAAGGGTTAATAAACCCTGAGACAACATTTTTATGTATTGACATTATGTGATAACATTTTCCTGTTAATATTTCTTTATTGGCTTTTGACCAAAAAAATGATCATTTATAGGGTGCACCCAACTAAATAAACTCCCATAGTAAACAGTGCTAAATACACAATATTCAAAAATCATGAAAAAATACTTAGAAGTCCCACAGTTTTTAAAACCAAAAGAAAAAATATTGATCGATATATAACCTTTTATTTTCTTCTCTATTCACTGTCTAAAGTCCAGGTTTCCAGGGAGTTATTCTCATCCCAATGAAAACCACCCTCTACAGTAGTGAAAACGTCCACACTGAAAAGCAGCCATTTTGGAAAAAGGCCTTACGCTTGAAATCAAATTAGGACCACTTTTTCAGGGCCTAGTGTGTCCAAAATACTCACAGTTGGAAGCCAAGGACCCCCGGGTTATGATAGTGGGCCATTTTTACACAATCCATCAAATGAATGGGCCTCAAATCTTTGTTTTTCAGAAAAATTTGAGGGCATACACTTTATGATAAATAGCTCGGCGCATGAATTCCTCACTATTTAGTGGGGTGCACCCTTTAAAGAGATGATTTTTTTCAATTTGACTTGGGAACACACTAAGGACATCCAGTATATTGCAGAGGTCATGTTTCTGAAAAAAAATTGAAAAATATTACTCCACTGCAAAATGCCAGCTTTAAACATACTTGGTTCGTCTATGATGTTTCTGTGCAGTTTGCAATGGATAACCATGCATTGTGTATGCATTATTGTATTTCTTGGGTGCAATGTTTTTCTTTAAAAATTTCTTTAAATAACAATTAGTTTCCTCCTTGAATATTTAAACAATATCCGAGATATTATCTAAAGGCAATTTCAGACAGTTTTACAAAATTAACCTTATTAGGGGCGGATCCAGGTTGACAGAAAATGGGGCCTCATACACAATGAATCATACGCTGAGGGGGCAAATCACGAGCCTTTCTTCACATAATAATAATAATAATAATAACTAGATATAAGTTTTTGTCACAACAAAAACAAGGTGTTCGGTTGAAGTTAAAATGGTTACGTCATCAATTCGAAGTGTTGGAGAAGTCAAATGTTAACGTCTGTTGAAGTTCTCGCGAGAAGTTTATTTGAATACAATACAATACTGAATTTAGAAATTATTTTAATATTAAACTTTGACTTCCGGTTTGGACAGGAAGTAAGGTCAAATTGGGGTCACCTTTGTGTAAATACTTTTGGCAATTAACAATCTGTACAATGGTACAAAAATGTCAATTTACCTCCTGTGGTTGTTGAGATATGATTTTGTTAAATATTAAACTTGCATTCCGGTTTGGACAGGAAGTAAGCTCAAATTGGGGTATGAATATTTTTTGACAATTAACGATCTGTACAATGGTACAACAATTTTTAATTTACCTCTTGTGGTTGTTGAGATACGATTTTTTTAAATATTAAATTTTGACTTCCGGTTTGGACAGGAAGTAAAGGTCAAATTGGGGTCATGTTTTGTAAATATTTTTGACAATTAACAATCTGTACAATGGTGCAAAAAATGTTAATTTACCTCTTGTGGTTGTTGAGATATGATTTTTTTAAATATTAAACTTTGACTTCCGGTTTGGACAGGAAGTAAGGTCAAATTGGGGTCACCTTTTTCTAAATATTATTTGACAATTTACGATCTGTACAATGTGAAAGAATTGTGAATTTATCTCTTGTGGTTGTTGAGATATGATTTTTGTTAAATATTAAACTTTGACTTCCGGTTTGGACAGGAAGTAAAGGTCAAATTGGGGTCACTTTTTTGAAAATATTTTTTGACAATTAACGATCTGTACAATGGTGAAAGAATTGTGAATTTATCTCTTGTGGTTGTTGAGATATGATTTTTGTTAAATATTAAAATTTGACTTCCGGTTTGGACAGGAAGTAAAGGTCAAATTAAGTCACCTTTTGAAAATATGTTTTGACAATTAACGATCTGTACAATGGTGAAAGAATTGTGAATTTATCTCTTGTGGTTGTTGAGATATGATTTTTTTTAATGTTAAACTTTGACTTCCGGTTTGGACAGGAAGTAAGGTCAAATTGGGGTCATGTTTTTGTAAATATTTTTCGACAATTAACAATCTATACAATAGTGCAAAAAATGTCCATTTACCTGTTGTGGTTGTTGAGATATGATTTTTTTAAATATTAAACTTTGACTTCCGGTTTGGACAGGAAGTAAGGTCAAATTGGGATCACCTTTGTGTAGATATTTTTCGACAATTAACAGTCTATACAATGGTACAAAAAATGTCAATTTACCTCTTGTGGTTGTTGAGATATGATTTTTTAATATTAAACTTTGACTTCCGGTTTGGACAGGAAGTAAGGTCAAATTAGGTCACCTTTTGTAAATATTTATTGACAATTAACGATCTGTGCAATGGTACAAAAATTGTGAATTTACCTCTTGTAGTTGTTGAGATATGATTTTTAAATATTAAACTTTGACTTCCGGTTTGGACAGGAAGTAAGGTCAAGTGGGATCACCTTTGTGTAAATATTTTTCGACAATTAACAATCTATACAATGATACAAAAAATGTCAATTTACCTCTTGTGGTTGTGGAGATATGATTTTGTTAAACATTAAACTTTGACTTTCGGTTTGGACAGGAAGTAAGGTCAAATTGGGGTCACCTTTGTGTAAATATTTTTTGACAATTAACAATCTATACAATGATACAAAAATGTCAATTTACCTCTTGTGGTTGTGGAGATATGATTTTTAAACATTAAACTTTGACTTCCGGTTTGGACAGGAAGTAAGGTCAAATTAGGGTCACCTTTGTGTAAATATTTTTGACAATTAACAATCTATACAATGATACAAAAAATTTCAATTTACCTCTTGTGGTTGTGGAGATATGATTTTTTTAAACATTAAATTTTGACTTCCGGTTTGGACAGGAAGTAAGGTCAAATTGGGGTCACCTTTGTGTATTGACAATTAACAATCTGTACAATGGTGCAAAAACTGTCAATTTACCTGTTGTGGTTGTTGAGATATGATTTTTACGTGCATACATAATTAGCACGACCAGAGCTGATTTACATTCACCAAATTACGTGCATACATAATGAGCACGACCAGAGCTGATTTACATTCACCAACAGAGGGCGCACTTTTTTAGCGTTGAAAAAGCCGTGTAGTCTTTCATTTGCAACGTAATCAAAACGTTTTAACTAATAAAGTATGATTGATCGAAATTCGATATCTGATGACCTAATAATGACGTCACAAATTATGTTTCATCTACGTGTTATGTTCTAAGTATGTGCCAAGTTTCAAGTTCATATGAAGTTTGCAAGTATGTGTTTTTTTGTAGACAATCGATCCGGAAAAGAAGAAGAAGAAGAAGAAGAAGAAGGAGAAGAAAAAAAAAAAAAAAAATGGTTACGTCATAAATTCGAAGTGTTGGAGAAGTCAAATGTTAACGTCTGTTGAAGTTCTCGCGAGAAGTTCATTTGAATACAATACAATACTGAATTTAGAAATTATTTTAATGTTAAACTTTGACTTCCGGTTTGGACAGGAAGTAAGGTCAAATTGGGGTCACCTTTGTGTAAATACTTTTGACAATTAACAATATGTACAATGGTACAAAAATGTCAATTTACCTCCTGTGGTTGTTGAGATATGATTTTTTTAAATATTAAACTTTCACTTCCGGTTTGGACAGGAAGTAAGGTCAAATTGGGGTATAAATATTTTTTAACAATTAACGATCTGTATAATGGTACCAAATTTGTGAATTTACCTCTTGTGGTTGTTGAGATATGATTTTTTGAAAATATTAAACTTTGACTTCCGGTTTGGACAGGAAGTAAGGTCAAATTGGGGTCACCTTTTTGTAAATATTTTTTGACAATTAACGATCTGTGCAATGGTACAAAAATTGTGAATTTACCTCTTGTAGTTGTTGAGATATGATTTTTTTAAATATTAAACTTTGACTTCCGGTTTGGACAGGAAGTAAGGGCAAAGTGGGGTCACCTTTGTGTAAATATTTTTCGACAATTAACAATCTATACAATGATACAAAAAATGTCAATTTACCTCTTGTGGTTGTGGAGATATGATTTTGTTAAACATTAAACTTTGACTTCCGGTTTGGACAGGAAGTAAGGTCAAATTGGGATCACCTTTGTGTAAATATTTTTCGACAATTAACAATCTGTATAATGGTACAAAAATTTTGAATTTACCTCTTGTGGTTGTTGAGATATTATTTTTTGTAAATATTAAACTTTGACTTCCGGTTTGGACAGGAAGTAAGGTCAAATTGGGGTCACCTTTTTGTAAATATTTTTTGACAATTAACGATCTGTACAATGGTACAAAAATTGTGAATTTACCTCTTGTGGTTGTTGAGATATGATTTTTTTTAAATGTTAAACTTTGACTTCCGGTTTGGACAGGAAGTAAGGTCAAATTGGGGTCATGTTTTTGTAAATATTTTTCGACAATTAACAATCTATACAATAGTGCAAAAAATGTCCATTTACCTGTTGTGGTTGTTGAGATATGATTTTTTTTATATTAAACTTTGACTTCCGGTTTGGACAGGAAGTAAGGTCAAATCGGTCTGTACAATGGTACAAAAATTGTGAATTTACCTCTTGTGGTTGTTGAGATGTTTTTTTTTTAAATATTAAACTTTGACTTCCGGTTTGGATAGGAAGTAAGGCCAAATTGGGGTCATCTTTTTGTAAATATCTTTTGACAATTAGCGATCTGTACAATGGTACAAAAATTGTGAATGCAGTAAATCATTAGTTAATGTTAATTTGTGCACAAACTGAAGATTTTTGGAGCCACAAAATTACAAAATATGGCATAAAATTTCTTCTGAAAATTGCCATAACCTTAACAACTGAATTTTCCTATCCTTATTTATATTCTAAATACATTTTGGTGACATCTGTTCATATTTTGTTAGAAAACTGGAGTTGTTTACTGTCCAAAGTATGTTCACGTAGCCCCTACGTAGGCCTAACTAACGAGTAACGTTAAGTTAAACAGGTACAATGCAACGACGAACTCTGTAGTCCCTCTAAAGAAATGGCCTTTCTTCTATAAAACACGAAGATAAATACAGGAAATCCTCTTAAAAATTAAATTCAAGATACCTACCCTTTATGACTGTATCTGTGTTGGCGATCCATTTGTACACGAAATACAGTAACACACTGTAACAAACAGTGCGCGTTGATTCGATTGTACATGGAGCTCCATTGTAACCAAAGATCGTTGGCAATCCATTTTCACACGAATTCCAAGACCTAACACTAACAGCGTCGATTGTACATGGAGCTCCATTGTAACCAAAGATCGTGCAGCGCCGCGTATACATGTAGCTGCTTGATTCATGCAACGTAAGTGAAACGTTTTAGCTAATATCTTTTGATTTATCGAAATTCGATATCTGATGACCTAATAATGACGTAACAAATTATGTTTCATCTACGTGTTATGTTCTAAGTATATGCCAAGTTTCAAGTTCATATGAAGTTTGCAAGTATGTGTTTTTTTGTAGACAATCGATCCGGAAAAGAAGAAGAAGAAGGAGAAGAAAAAGAAAAAAAAAAAAAAAAAAACGAACAATAACAATAGGTGTTTCGGGTGCATACCCGAACACCTAATAATAATGTGTGGATTTATATAGCGCACGTATCCACCAACTAAGTGGTGCTCAAGGCGCATTATATTATTATCCCTGCTCATAAGGCTCATCAATCATTCCTTAAACCATCTCAGCTCCCTGGGGAGTATACAGCTCAATTGCTGCCATTTCTAGCGCATATAGAGCAAACCAACTCTGCCTTCACAGGTACCCATTTAACCCCTGGGTGGAGAGAAGCAATTATGATTAAGTGTCTTGCTCAAGGACACAAGTGTCACGGCCGTGATTCGAACCCACATGATGTGCCGAGAAGAAAATGTAAACAATTTCAATAGCCGAAAAGAGCACATGCAGACTATGGTATTAATTTCACAATTCCACATACCTTTTGCTGTAACAGTACTGTATTCATCCAATAAAGACCTGAAATACAAGGATATTGAATGGGAAAATTTAATGTGTAAAATTTTTCATTTATTATCAGCCTTACTGATACTGTAAACAAAAGCACACGTTTAAATCCCACCATCAAAACAAACCATGGACGACGCCATTTTGAAACTATAGGTGCACCCAACTAAATAAACTACCATAGTAAACAGTGCTAAATACACAATATTCAAAAATCATGAAAATACTTAGAAGTCCCACAGTTTTTAAAACCAAAGAAAAATATTGATCGATATATACCCTTTTATTTTCTTCTCTATTCACTGTCTAAAGTCCAGGTTTCCAGGGAGTTATTCTCATCCCAATGAAAACCACCCTCTACAGTAGTGAAAACGTCCACACTGAAAAGCCGCCATTTTAGAAAAAGGCCTTACGCTTGAAATCAAATTAGGACCACTTTTTCAGGGCCTAGTGTGTCCAAAATACTCACAGTTGGAAGCCAAGGACCCCCGGGTTATGATAGTGGGCCATTTTTACACAATCCATCAAATGAATGGGCCTCAAATCTTTGTTTTTCAGAAAAATTTGAGGGCATACACTTTATGATAAATAGCTCGGCGCATGAATTCCTCACTATTTAGTGGGGTGCACCCTTAATGTTCAACGGGTGCCGCCATCTTGGGACTCTGTGACGTAGCAGGGTTCCATCAAGCCAGACTGTCGTCACAAAGCGAATTCAAAAAGATGCATGTTGCAGTGTGGCACATACACGTGGCCTCAACAAATCTGAAGCGCATAATTGGACTATTTGAGGCCGCGCGTATGTGCAAAACGTCGTTTAGAACTTGCACTGTGACGATGGTCTGGCTAATGGTACTCTGTTACATAACCGGGTCCAAATATGGCGTCACCTGTGGAACACTAAAACACAATCATGTTTTTGGGGTAAAAAAAAAAGCCAATAAAAAAATACTGATATGAACATGTGTAACTGTCTTAGTCTTAGAAATCTCACATCCGTCGACACGTAAAAATGTGTCTTGTGGTTCACTATCCCTTTAATTTTATTTTCAGCAAAGGTTTTTATATTTTCAGGGTTTGTAATTTTTGCTTGAGTAATCAATCCCCGTTATGTAATTTGCATTTGTTGTTGCTGTGATTAAAATCAATGTTTATAAACATCTTACAAAGCTAGCTTCATTTGTCAATATGAATTATAAGGTTGTTCCCTTCAAAGTGTGGGTGTAAGGAAGCATTGCCCAATTTCATGGAATTCCTCATTGTAACAATCGTCTTTCCCTGCTCACCGAGCTACCAACATGAACAGGAAATCAGTGTTAAGTTCCCTTTTAACCAGGGGAACATTTTATTTTGTTTTTCTTACAGAACATGAAATTGGGCACAGGAAACAAATTTATATAGGCCTTTACAGTAAAGAAAAATAAAATAATAAATAAATAAATTTAAGAAAGTGCACAGCAACAGAAAACAAAGACTACTAACAGTAGTCTTTGTTTTCTGTTGCTGTGAAAACAAAAGTATAGTTTAGAATAAAAATTGTCAGGTCTTGACTGTTAAACTTGCTGACTGATCAAGACCTGACAATTTTTATTCTAAACTATACTTTTGTTTTCTTTTTTTAAATCTCGTGGATCATAAATATAACTTAGTTATTGAAAGCCTGACATTCCAAAAATCACTAAATTCTTACAGATACAATCCTTGACGTAGGATTGATAATTCAGGGGCTCGTAACGCAGACTTACTATATCATGAATGATGGAATCATGCTAAATAGTTCTCCAAGGAGGGTGCCGGGTCCAGCTGGGAGTAACTGCTTGTCTGATTTTCATAGATACAAGTATGGTAGTTAGTGAGGGGCCCGCCAACTAGGTAGTACTTTGCCACTGGGGATAACAGTACTTTCAGGTTCTTGCGAAAGTCAAGGAAGGCAAACATTTGTATCATCTTCCCGAATACCCACTCTACACATTCTCGTACTGATGACATTCTTGAGTTGAATTCTTGTTGCTCAGCCCTCAGGTTTGCCCCTTTGAATGGACCTAGTAGAAAGAACGTCTCATTGGATAAGCAGGGTTCCCATAAAGCGCGTAGGGCAGGTCATTTCTATCAATCAGATCTCTTGCCTCAAATTCTTGCAGCAGTCCACTCATGCGAAGGAGAGCACTATCATGTCTTCGACCTTCTACTGGGCCGTAAAGATGAGCAATCAACCCACAAGGTATCACCACTGACTGGAATTTTAAGGCATGTATCCTTTTGTGTCCGTTATAACACACTCGCTGATGATGAGTTGGCCTACAAATTGGACGAACTGTCCCATCCACGAATCCAAAGCAATTCTGCAAAGGCGCCCCTTTGTCATGAATAAAATCTGCATAAACTTGCAGTTGTGCAGGATCTAGCCATGGTTTATCAAGGCATCATGAGAAAGCGATGATGATGCAAAATAATTATACAAAACTTCAACGGTCTCATTGATAACGAGTGAAAGGGTGGATTTCGGTCTCCCAAAAAACTCTTCCAAGTCCGATAGGCAATTTGGGTAAGCGATCCTCTTCAGGACCATGCAAATAGCATCAAAGCTACTGCAAGTGGACCCGTTCTAATTAAAGTTAGTTTCTGTGGAAGTCCAATTAAGTAGGCCTAACTAAATGTCGTCCTTTAAAATCTGAACTTATCTAAGCACTGATTATCTGTTAGCGTTAAATATATCAAACCTGGGCCAGTCTGGATTGAATGTGATTCTCTTTGGTATCGGTGCATTGGTCAAGAGAAGGTATATAAAGTCATAGTCAAGTCATAGTCAAATTCGTTTTCAATCGCAAAATCGAGCATACTCATGGGCGCAGCCATTTTAAGTTTGCGCCCTCTATAGCCTATCGTAAATGTAACCGCGACGATCGACGAAACACCCAAACTACACTTATCAGTGAACGGTTACCCGTACTGTCATGACGGTTAGTAACTCGCCGCGGCGAGATAGTAACTCGCCGCGGCGAGATAGTAACTCGCCGCGGCGAGATAGTAACTCGCCGCGGCGAGATAGTAACTTGAAATTTTTTGGGGTTGTGCCCTTTAACGCTTCCGTAGTTTTCGAATAGCATTTCATTTTTCTAAACCCAAGAAATATTTGCTACTTTTTTTCGCTTCCTCACAACCATATTTCCCGAGATCATTTCCTTATTATGTATGGATTCTAACTTGGAATTGTGTACGTTTATTTTGTCAGCTAGACCCGTTTGCCCTCAATCACAATGGCGTTTGCCCTCAATTCACATTTTATTTGTAAGCCACGTAAAATTTGTTGGAGGTGGAAAATGCCATAAAAGGACATGTGTGATATCGACTGCAATCTACGGAGCCCTTAAAGGGACATGATAAAAAAAATTCGAGTGAAAAAAAAATTTTCGAGAGGGAAAAAAAATATTTCGAGAGGGGAAAAAAAAATTTCGAGAGGAAAAAAAAAATTCGAGAGTGAAAAAAAAATTTCGAGAGGGAAAAAAAACATTTCAAGAGGGAAAAAACAAATTCGAGAGGGGAAAAAAAAAATTCGAGTGCGAAAAAAAAAAATTTCGAGAGGGAAAAAAAATAGGTCTTAACTCGATTGTACTTAATTGTACAGTACTGAAATTACTCACAGTTTACGTGTCCTAGATAATAGAATCCGTCATCACACTAACTTGAACCCACGCCAGCTTTCGGGAAAATCTCGGCCTTTTTTTTTTTCGTCTCGAATTTTCTTTTTCCCTCTCGAATTTTTTTTTTTTCGCTCTCGAAATTTTTTTTTTCCTCTCGAAATTTTTTTTTTCCCTAAAAAATTTTTTTTTTTCACTCTCGAAATTTTTTTTTTTTACTCTCTAAATTTGTTTTTTCCCTCTCGAATTGTTTTTTTCCCCTTTTGGAAATTTTTGTTTTCACTCTGGAATTTTTTTTTTTATCATTGTCCCTTTAGGGGCTCCGTAACATGTACAGTACATTGTACATGCGTACATCGTACATACACATGTACTGTAAATGTTTGCGCGCACGGATCAGTTTGCCTGTATCTAATATTTATTATGTTAATGTATCCTACGTCATCTTAAAATACGCGCCATATGATTGGCTGAAATATCGCGGGATGGCAATTCTCGTTTGCAGAAAAAAAAATCGCGGCCCGGATTGATGCGCATGAACACTGAACAGGTTTATCAACACATATTCAAACATGAGTATAGAGATAAGTCAATACAGACAATACTCGTATATTTACATAACGTGAACCTCTGTGCGTGAATATGTATTACAGTGTGTTGTAACTGGCATTTGTTTCCGTACTTTGATTGTTATTTCAAACAGTACGACGTAGGCCTACGACTCAATCATCAATGATCAGCTGGCCGCAAGTGATCCGTCTCTGTTTGTACGACACAACACGCAACGAGCTTGTAAACATATACACTGTAGCTTGAACAGAAGTTCCATAACTTATAAAAATGGAGGCGTTCACATTATTTATGTTGTTGTCTGTTATTCCCTTAGTTGTCTATTTCCTAGTCTCCCCCTTCAATCGCCCTCGTAGGATGCACGCCTTGGGACTTTGGTTTCACCTCAAATACATGTGGATGCGTTGGGTTGTCTTTCTTGCCAGGAGAAAAACACTGCATCTTGGAAGACGGTCGACGAGTTACGATTTCATGATGACAAGAGCGAGGGAGATGTCGCTAATAGAATCCAGTATTGTTACCAGGAACCTACCGGAGGTAAGGTCCTAAAGAATGTTGGTGAAATGTCTCCAGTATTTTTAAGAATAAAGAGATTTGTATACAAATCAATCTGTGAAGCATTTAGCTTATTTCACGAGAAACGAGAAAAGAGTGAACAAGCTTTCAGATTTTTCATATTCATTCAAACAGCTGGAGGACACCATTTAATTTGCAAAATAATATGATTAATTGTACTAAATAGATAGCACCTCAGACATTCCTCAAATGGTTACGATTATATGACAGCTTAGCAGCATGGCGGTCGGACGTTACAATTTTTTCTTCTCCATTTTCATCGTAATTCTACTCTGGGTATTAAGCTTTTCAGTTCAACGATCTCATCATGAACTATGGAATGATCCCTGTATTGATTTCAATCATATTATTGAGAAATCTCATGATGTTTTCGCTGTGAATTGTTTGGATTTCGTGGTGTCTCTCCCCCCCCCCCCCCGACATACAGTAGGGCTACAGCATGCACGGACGCGGGCTCCAGACAAAAGAAAACGGCAAGTACCAGTATAGCAAGTATAATGCTCGTGTTAATCATGGCTGGTGACATAGAAATCAACCCGGGAGCGCACTACAGATTCCCTTGTGGCGACTGTGAAAAACCTGTTAAATCCAACCAACATGGACTTCTATGTTCTGATTGTGAAAAATGGTTTCATACCAAATGCGAGGGAGTTTCATTAACTGAATATAAAAGACTTTATGCCAACCCCACCGATCCTTGGATATGTACATTTTGTTCCTTGCCAACATTTACAGATTCGTTTTTTGACAATTCTGATCTTCATGTATCAAATATACTTGATCTTGATGATACCTTGGAGGTTGAGCCTACGCCTACGCCTACGCCTATACGCCTACGCCTACGCCTGAGATCAGTACTAAAGGCTTTGTTTCTGGTATTTGCTTCAACGCTCGGAGTGTGCGAAACAAAATGGTGGACTTGGCATCATACCTTCAATGTACGACCAAGCTGACTTTGATCATTTTAAAGTTTGCTTGAATTAGCTCCGATCCGTGGGATTTGTTTATCGACCCCGACGACATTGATTCAACGTGGGAGGGGTTTCTTGACTTGTTTCATGCTGCATCTAAGGATGCTATACCTCGTAAGATGCGACGCTCGAGACAATCCAAGCCATGGATCAACCGCGAAATCAAAGATCTGATCAACAAAAAACACCACTACTTTAGGCGAGTTCAACGATCGAATAGTTTAGCTGACTGGAACAGTTACAAACAAGTATGGAATATGGTCAAAAGTGAGGTAAATGCGTCATACTGGCGGTATGTGATTGATCTGTTCGCCCTACCAGACAATCGGGAACGTTTCTTTGCCTATGTACGATCACGGAAACGTAACCCACCTCCTCCTGTTCTGACAAGTGATGAACATGTAATCAATCAACCATCAGACATTGCACAACAATTTGCTTCGTTTTTTCAGTCTGTTTTTTCCACATCAGCTGATGCTTTACCGTCAGTACCAGCTACATGTGAACTGCCAATTCCTTCTTTGGGGAAAATTCATATTTCCCACAGTGAGGTATTTCGTCAACTCTCGTCTTTAAATGAGCGAAAATCACCAGGACCTAACGGTCTTACACCAACTCTCTTAAAGAAATCTGCGAAAGTTGTCGCCCCAGTTCTACAACGCATTTTTACATTATCACTTTCACGGGGGATATTACCAACCTTGTGGAAACACGCTCATATTTCACAAGTCAGGAGACCAATCGCTAACGTCGAACTATCGCCCTGTCGCCCTGACATCGATAGTGAGCAAGATTATGGAAACAATAATAGCCAATACTATTCGTA